>JBBPMD010000573.1:0-18648 GCA_038090095.1 Zangia roseola | reverse complement strand
GGCGAAACACGTGTTGGTCATGTGACTTCAAAAGGTAAGAGGATTGAAGGTCGTCGTGTCGTTAGTGACCTTTGGCATGTGGTCATATGGATCGAAGAAGATAGGGGTTAGAGGCGCGTTTGTAACAGTAACCTTCAATGGTGAGAGGACGGTATCGAGGGCCTGATGAAATAGACGATCTTGAAGAAGGCTATGAACGCGAGTGGTTTTGTGAGTAAACTTTGCGATTGGGAGTAAGGTGAGCAGGAGATATGTGTGGAGAGACGTCTGGCTGTGGACATGTGCATCGATGTTGGCGAGGCTAATGAGAACCGGGTGAGCAACACGGTTCCCACTCATGACAGAGATGTTGGTCTTGTCGGATGACAGGACCACTCCGAGGAGCGTAGCTCCTGCTGGTAACTCCTCCTTGGACAGCATCAGTTGCATTATCTCTACGTGCTTGAAATATATTCTTACCTGAATCTCCCAAGTACAATCTCCACTTAACCATTCATCATAGATCTGACAGAGTTTCACGGCACAGGTCCAAACCTTCCTGGGAACAAACGAAATATGAGAGGCGAACAGAGGGTGGCTGAGAAGTGCTTGAAGACATTCAATCGGGTTGTGATAGAAGAGTCGAAGTGGTTCCTTGACAGGGTACTCGGGCGTCAAGGTTTCGCATACCCACTTTGGCCCCGATGGAAGCGTTTCGGCCCGTGCTCTGAGTTCCTTCGCGGATCGAAAGGATAACGATGCACATTTGATCTGCAGCAAGTGAGAAAGCGAGCCAAACCAGGAATTTTACTTACAATGTCAAGCGACAAGAGTGTGTCAATAGCTGCCATGCTGAGACGAGAGCGTAATAGCCATGAAGCAAAAGCCCATTCCTGTTTTGATGCCCAGGGGTAGTAAACATTTTCGCATCTCCATTCTGCATACTGATCGATCCAGAAATCATCCATAAAGGTGCTTCCACTGGGGAAGGTTTCACTACACCCTTCGAATATCTCCACGAATCGTCCTGGGAGAAGTTGTTCTGGGCCAGGTTCAAGAGGGGAAGAAGCGGATCGATCGCTGGGAGAACCAGTGAGTGCATCATCATCCATTTCAATGTCTTCGTAGAATACGGACTCCTCGGGTGGAATAGGTTCAAATGTTTCATCTTGAGCTCAAAACGTATTGCTATGGGAGCGAGAGCCCGTGTCTCCAGTAAGTCCTATCCCATCCATTGGACTGTCATAGTCGACGAAAAGAGGTGAGTTTCCAGATCCATAGCACGCACTAGAGGGCTGGTTCATGTGCTGGAGAACATTTGTTTCTGTACAAAATTTCCTTCCGCAGTGAGGGCAATGAACTGTCTTGAGCCGACAGCGGGTCGTCTTTGCTCGGGGCATGGCCACCAACGTGAAGGTTCGCGAATGGAAGGGGACTTAGGGACGTCCCCAGATTGAGTGAATGAGGTTGATATTACGAGATATCCTACATACTGTCTGACACTATGCGCCGCATAGCGCACTCTCCTTCCCACATAACCCATGGCCCTCCTCACTGACATCCCCCACTTCATAATGCTCAAAAATTCGACTATTGACCCAGAAATCTCGCAGTCTTTCTCACCCGGTTTCCCCAGAAATCATTTGGCAGGTACGATTCCAAGTCTGTCAGTATCACAAGAATATCATCAATACTGACTACAGTCTTTGTGATGAAGAATTTCAGCTCGCTCCAAGCATAGACCGCCAGGAGAATGCGATTTCTCCTATGTACCAGAGATCTCTCTCTGATTCACGTCAGTTCGAGCCATCAGCGTATACGGTCTTACCGACGAAACTAACTCACAATCCAGACTCCCCGGACTATAATCACTATGACTCACTGCTAGTAGGTGGACCCGATACGGTGAGGGTTTGTGCAATGACTTGAATATTTTGCCATTGACTCGTGCTTCACGATTCAGACATATCCTGGCCGCATCGTTCCTCCTCCACGCAGTAGTACAGAGGCTTACTTGCTTCTAGAGGCAGCGCGGAGTGACAGAGCAATCTCACGCATGCAAAAGGATCTCGCATATGAGATCATCCATCAGAATGTTATCACCCTGCAACTTAACCGACTACTGTCCGAAGATGCTGAAAACAACTTGCAAGCTGTGGATGAGTTTGTCGGCCGCATTCATTTATCAATTCGCCAGAACAGCTACTCAGTCGTTTGTGAACATGCAATACGAGAAACACATTCATCGTTACATCGTATGTGAACACTACCTTTCTGAATGTCGTTATTCCCTGACATTCCCCACATTATTGTAGGTCTTTTGTCGCGTGAAATCTCCAAGTCTACTCTCGATGTCACCCTCGACTAGCATTTGTGTGACCGGAAAGGAAAGTATCTTTCAGTAGTTAGTGCTATACTATGTACAGTATGTACACACATATTCTAGACTATCACAGGGAGTGTCGGGTTGTGCCACACTGTATTGACTTGTGCCAGACTGGCGCTCGGCTAAAATGTGTGAAAAGCCGGAGCCTCGGCTACGGAAATGTGTCAGTTTGCTGATGTCCCATCTGGGAAGTCATCCATCGAAGTGCTGAGTAGGCAGTGGAATGGTCGCCCATGTAGGATGTCGAAGTTGGCGACTTCGACTATCTGAACCTGGAGGTGGATCCTTCCTGCCCCGAAGTCGAGCAGGAGATCTTCCATAACTCCAAGCGTCCGATCTGTAGTCGTATTGACCGCTGACATGTGCATGACATGGTCTGGATGGCATGGAAGACCGATCCATTCCCAAACACGTTGTGGCATCACAACGATTTCTGATCCTGAATCCAGCACACACGACAGTGTCTGGTCGGTTCCCATCACCTTGGCCTCGAGAGACTGCAATGGCAGGGAGTGGTGGGCTACTATGATACCGTCCTCATTTCTAAGGATATAGTTCCCAAATTCGCGCTCCACCACACATAGATCACATCTGGAGAGTTTGTTAACCTCCGCCGCACTGGACATCTGGTTTACCTGCACAAGGTTAGTGGATACTTGTTTAACCGCAGTGAGTTCATGGAATTGTTTGCAGAAATCGGGGGCGATGGCGAAGAGCTCTTTCACAGGCACGGGGATAGTGGCCTCCAGAACTCGATTGAGCACACGCTTGGGAGTGGTCTTGTCGTCTAGTGCATGCGTATACCTGTATTGGGTAGTTGGAACATAAGTCGTGAGAGGGTCAGTAGGATTAACGCGGGTAGAAGATTCAGGTTTCGAAGTGACAGGGGTAGGCGGGTTAACCGCTGGTCCTGCTGCGCTAGGAACTGGAGTAGGAGGACGCGGAGTCGCAAGATGTGGTGCATGGTTAGGTACAACGGATGACAAAGGAACCGCTGAAGAAGCGGACGTAGAAATGCCCGTAGGCACAGAGGGCGACGTGGATGCCTGAATGGCAGGAGAGATAATCTCCTCCTCTGCCTCAGCTACAGTAGCGGTGTGCGGATTCACGGCGGGCTTGCGAGGAGGCATGTGAACCCCATCAAAACGGACTCGCTTGCCCTTACCGTTCTTTGACGCTTTATCCGCTTGGAAAGAAGCCCAAGCTTGCGTGATGTAAGGTTGAAAATCTGGCATGTCCGACTGAGGCGACTCGTAGTCATCCCAATCGCCTAAATCTGAAGCCGTTGTCAAAAATGCGGACGAATCGATATCTAGGAGTCTTGGCGTGAGTTAAAGAAAGAATCCCCGCGGTAAGATGTGGGGGCGGATCACAGACAAAAGACAACGAAGATGAAGTAGCAGCAGTCGAAGAGGACTGGTTCTGTGAAGCAAGAATGTGCTCCACTGATTCTCGCATACAAGTGCATCCAGGTAGGCGCGGAATACGCGAACCGTCCGGCATACACAAGCGGTTATCAGTACCGCGAACGATCTTACCAGCTGCGAGATCCTCCTGGCACCTGGGACAGTTATTTATACCATGCCCAAGCGCACCGCAGTAGTGACAGTCCAGAGGCGGACATGTAGTAGCCAGGTTAGTCTCCTGCTTAACAGGTTGACTTTGTGGCAGGGGTGTGCGTGACGGGTGATAAGATTGTTGTGCTTGCACAGTCTGAGGTGCTGTAGGAGAAGAATTATAGTCCAGAGGACTGTTGCGCAAAGCTGAACCAGTCAAAAGAAACTTAGCTGCAGTTACCATCTCATTCATCGGGTAAGGATCGTCCGGATGGAGGTCCGGCTTCGTAATAGCCAGGCGCTCCAGAACCTTTGTCCGAATGAATGTCAATATACCTTTCATGAAGAATATGTTTCTCTCCGTCTCGGAGATCTTGTGATTATTGAGGAGGTGAGCCGCGATCTTGGTGAACTTGCGCTGATATTCTCCTAAGTCGTCTTGAGAGCGCATCGGTTGGGCGGCATAGTCTTGGACAAGGTATTCGATGTTGGTGCGGCAGTACCGGTTGATACCTTCGCATCCTGGGTACAGAGTCTTTACCTCTCGGACAAAGTCCGCCCAAGCAGGAGGGTTAGCAGAGGTCACAGGTAAGGTTTCCCAAACCTCGGCTTCTTCTAGGTCTGCATAGCGAAGCGTGGCCTTAATCTTGTCACCATCCCCCAGCATAGCCTGGGTGGTGAGGAAGTCAATATCCTCGAGGTAACGAGGAAGCTGGGCTGGTGCTTTCCTGTCGAACTTTGGCATGTTAGGAGTACCACGCAGCGGCATCTGGAACTGAGGCTGGGCCATAACAGGTAGCTGATTGGCCGGTAGCGGTAATGGTAATGGCAGAGGTAGAGGTACTGGCGGAAGCGCTGGCACTGGTGGAAGTGACGGTGACGACGAGAGAGGTGTAAGCGGAGAGAGAGGTGAGAGAGGCGATAGCGGAGCAGGTGATGGTGAAGAGAAGTGTTGAATGGCAGGTTCAGGAACCGAAGTGTCGAAGAGGTATGATAGTGACAGACTCAAGTTCTCTGAGAGAGGATTCAAAGGAGGGGGGAAAACTGCTTGCTGTGAGGACTCGAGCAAAGTTAAAGGCAACACAAAGGGTGAAACGTTGTCCGACGCATGGACATTGTCAGGCGCGCAGACAGGTGATGACTCTTGATATGCTCCCGGCAAGAAGAATTCTTCGTCTGACGAGTCTGGTAATGGAGCGATCAGCGGATCAGCAATCGGACTCGTGAACTCTTGCTGATCACCTCGATTGCGATCAGATATGTCTCCCTGATCACCTGCGATCAAGGGTGGTTCCGCAAGACGTGGTGACACGGATGCCAATCTGTCGGACAAATCAGATAAGTCAGATAAGTCGGGATGTGCCCTGTCAGGTGATACTGTTGGAGGAAAAGGCAAGTCCCCCGAAATGTCAAGACTCTGCAATCCCGCAAGGACCAATTTGTAGGCGAGGTTTTGTGCGTTGTGACAGGGATTTGGTCGTAGCCTTCGTCTATACGACTCTGTGGAACCCCTCGCGGTGGGCTCCAGTTGAATGATGAAAAGTGCGCTTGAAGACAAGCACACAGGTCAGTTTTAGGGCAAAGGGTTCTTCCCAAGAGGTTCTAGGGAGAGTAGGATAGAGAGGAAGGCAGAAGGTGACCACCCAAGCTATCAGAAAGTTGGTCTGACGATGAGAAACAAGGTCCAAAAATACGAAAAGTAGTCTGAAGACGGGTTGACGAGACAGCGGTCGATAGAACTGCGCGTGGGGACGAGTATGAGGTGAACGAGGATGTGGACGATGATGATGATGATGATGATGATGATGACGATGACACGGGGGTGAGGACAAGTTTTCTCGCGAAGGGACGACGATGAGAGATGTGAAAAGGGATCCAAAAGATGCTATTTCGTATCCTGTCACATGGCTTTATAGTCCAGGCATACCCAAGACTTGACACGACATGATTTGAAATAGCGGAAACATAGTAACGGTAATCAAAAGAGGGAAACATAAGTCAAAAGCATAAGTCAATGTCAAAACATACAAAATACGGGTGTGACGAAGTCACTTGTGCGTGTCCAAGGTAATCGTTAGGTCAAACAAATGTTAAGTACAAAAAATAGGTTTGTGGACTAACACGGACGTAAAAGCGAGTAAAACAGATCAATGTAAACATGATAGAAGAAAGTCCTTCGAGTGGGAGCAGTGCACGACACATACCAATGACCTTCTGGGGGAGTCGTAGACGCTGATTATGACGGATTTTGATAGTAGGGAGCTCTGCTCCTCTACACTGCGGTAGTGACAGGGGATGCCTTGGGACCAGTGGCAGCCAGAAGGCTCTCTTCGGGAGTGTCAGTGATCCATGACACGAGTGGTGTGAAACAGTACCGCAAGTTTCCTAATGGGTCATTCATCATTACCCCAACCTTAGCTGCCATCCTCAATGGCTCCAGAAGTTTGGACAATGCTTGATGAACGAGTCGGTCTTGAAGCAAACTACAGACACATGTCATCTTGTGAAGGAATTTGGGAATTGGAAGGAGCATGAGTAATAAGTAGCCATAGAGGGAAGTCTTGCTGCGGATGGCGGCATTGACGTTGGCAAGACTGATAAGGACAGGGTGCACCATACAATTTCCAGTTATAACCAAGATATTCGTCTTATCGGAGGATAGGATGGCACCCAGTATGGTAGCACTGGGGGGAAGTGACTCCTGTAATCATGTTAGTGATATCCACTGAATGAGCAACAATGCTTACCTGTATCTTCCATGCCCGGTCACTGCTCATCCATTCGTCGTAGATGCGACACACCTTCGTGGCACTCGTCCAAACCTTATGGGGTATGAAAGACATGTGGGGGGCAAGGATAGGGTTACTGAGGAGTGCCTGAAGACATTCAAGAGGTTGGTGATAGAACAAATGAACAGGGTGTTTTGTCTTGCCTTCAGGTTCGATAGTTTCGCACAACCAAGGTGGACCAGAAGGCAGTATTTCAGCACAGGCTTGGAGTTGTCTTCCAGTATGGAAGGAGAGTGGAAGGCCCTTTAACTGTCCTTGGTCAGTTTGATGCTTGTGGATTGAACAAAAATGAGCTGTCGCACCATCTCCAGGGAAAGTAATGAGTCAATAGCAGGCAAACTAAGTCGAGAACGGAGCAACCAAGACACAAAGTGCCATTCTTCCTGTGATGTGAATGGGAAGAGGTTCTCCTTCCATTCCAAAGCATATTCATCTGCCCTAAATCGATCAATGAATGTTTGTCCCCCAGGGAAGGTTTCACTGTAGGCCTCATAGGTTTCCACGAAGGTTTCAGCGTCGAAGGATCACTCTGAACCCATCTAGACGTCTTCTGTCAGGTCAGGGTTAGTGCGATTCGAAAGTGAGAGATTAATCCTGACCTTCAAGTTCACCACCATCATCAAGACCAGGAAAGCCGAAGTCACTAGTATGAGAAGGCATACCCATTCGAGTCTGAATGTTGTCGACGTCTAAGCGAGGGGAGTTGGAGTCTAGATCTCCAAATGGGCAAATATTGTCAAAACCATTCCTTGCATGGTCTTCATCATGCCACTCTGCAGCATTGCAGGAGCCCATTGGTTGATTCATGTGCTGAAGTATGTTGGTGTCCAAAGCAAATTTCCTACCACATCCTGGACAGCTCATTGTTTTTGGTTTTCTACAGTTGGACTTTGCCTTGGGCATGGACTTTAAGTTGAGCATCTGGCAGTCACGGTGTAATTAGTCAGATAAAATGTTGTACAAGGTGAAGCAAACACTCTAAATGCAAGAGTGAATGACTAGTGGAGTGAAGTGAAAAGAGTTGCTCAAACAGGAGTGAGATGCGAGGAAGTCAAGTAAACTTTGATAGAGTTTACTGACACTATTTCATGGGTTTATATACTAATACATGTGTGTGTACTTGTTTGTACTAATGGTCCATGCATAGTGATAAGAAGATAAGAGACTATTCCGCTATTGGTTGGAATGTCATAGAAGTTCATAGAAGTGTTACAAACGCACTTCACATCCCTATCTTCTTCGAACCTTATGAAAATACTCCAAGTACAAACGCTTTGGTCTTCAATCCTCAAAGGTTTTAGCCCAAAACGCTTACGTAACTATGCCTCATGCTAAGGCTGTTCTCGGAACACACTCCGATTGGCTGCCACAATAACACAGCCTGAACAGCATCTATTTAATATATCACAGATCTGATCGTGGTTAGAAGCAGTACACGTTTCCATCAAGGAACGTTCTCCTGCCACATCAATTATGACATACCTCATGGTTACCTGACGCATCAGCATCAAGGAACCAAACCCCTATGCTCAGTCATCCATCATTCCCTATCGTCCAATGAGATTAATAGTAGGAATGGTACGATGCTTATGTAATTATAACACAGCCTCTTTTGTAGTAGTATATAACCTATGCAATCGACGCCAGTAGACTCTAACAAAGTTTACTTGGCTTTCTACATCCAAACTACTTGATCGAGAACTCTCTCTCACATTCCACTTCACACACAACCCAATCATTTGGTTGTTTGTTTCAGAAGAGAAGCATACAGCCTTGATGCTGTGCGAGAATGGAAGAGTGATCATGTGAGATGGATCATATCCGATTGGACATTGAGTCCATAGGCTGTGTTAAGTGTGGTAGCAAATCAGATTGAGTTCTGAACATAGCCTTGGTGAAACAAACAAGCAAATGACAACGCTTGAATGTAAAGTGGAGTGTGAGAGAGCTGTTCTCAAGTCAAGTGTTTGGATGTAAGAAACCAAGTAAACTTTGTTAGAGTCTACTGGCGCTGATTGCATGATTTATATACGATACATGTGTGGCTATGGACTTAATTATATCAGCGTCGTATGATTCTAAGTAAATGTCTGATTGGATGATAAGGTGTGAAACATGAGTCATAAAGAAGAGTTCGAAAGAACCTGATGCGCATGTTTAACATGAGGTGTGGCAGAATGGAAGAGAAGCATTTGTGAGAATGTTCCCATGAGATTCCATCTGAGATCTGACCACGATTAATGAAATGGTAATTAAATAAGAAGCATAATTGTGGCAGCCAATCGGAGTGCGTTCCGAGTACAGCCTTGTCATGAGGCATAACACGTGTTGGTCACGTGACTTCAGAAAGTGAATTCGTCGAAGAAAGTTGTCTTGCTTGCAACAAGTGTCTGAGAGTGAGCATAGGGGTTGAAGAAGATAGGGGTTAAAGACGCGTTCGTAACACTTGGCATGATGCAGACACATGCTAGTCACATGATCTAAAAAGTAAGAAAATGGTTGAAGTCATAGTTGTCGAAGAAGATAGGGGTTACGGGCGTGTTCGTAACACAAGGGTGATCGATACATAACGATAATGGCCTTCAATTTGGTTAGCAAAGATCCAACCCAAGTACTATAACCACTCTTCCTCCGCAACCGTCATGTCACTGGCACCCACCACTCATCCAAGTCCCACCCCCAATAACAGTCTGTTAGATGAATGTTCCCCTACTGTAACCATTCTCAATGAAATGAGAGCTGACGACTCTGTTTTCCACCTATCACCATTTGCGCCACTTGTCGAGAATATGATCTCTCCTATCACGACATGTCTGCAAAAGAACGGATCACAGAGCTATTGTGGCGACGAGGACAGAGGTACTATGTCTCAATCGGTGGACCAGGTGAGTCTAACTGATCTACCGATGGCCTTAACTCGTAGAGCGTACTGATATGGGTTTATCTATAGGATATCCCAGCCATCCCAGCCCCGACCAGCCCTGCTGAGGCCTACTTATTACTCGAGACTGCCTGTGCAGACAGGCGAGTGTGGCTCACTCGCAGGGACCTCATTCATCAAATTGTGCACCACAATACACTTGCACTTCAATATAACTGTCTAATGTTGGAGAAAGCGCATGCTGACCTGCAATCAGCAGACCGCTTCATCGGCCGCGTCTGTTTTTTAATTCAACAGAACGGTATCTCCGTAGCTCATGAGTATGCCACATGGGAAGACCAATTATTTTGTGCGTCACCTCCTTCACTGCCGTGTGGTATGTATTTCTACACCTGAATCCCTGCTTTTTCTAAACATCTCAATAGGCTCCAGGTCTGCAGATTACCCCTTTGTACCTTCTTTTTCCATGCTCGATGTAAATCTAGACTAATAACATTACTTTGTGCTACATAACTTTGAGCGGTGCAATAATGACTGAATATGGATTAAGTATACCACATTGTCACCCAAAAAAATCTTTTGTTGCTCTGCCGCCGCTTCTTTGTGAAACGTAAGGAATAACATAAACAGGATGATGCCATGCATGATACCACCAATTGCCCTAGCAACCAATAGAATTGTACAGCAGTGGCACAGCAGTGGGTCTCGGCAAGAAGCTGTCACCTCGGCTAACAAGAAAGGTCAGTTTGCTGATGGAGTAACCTTTCCAGTGTACAAGGTATTCGAAGGATCTTCCTTTCATCCTTGAATCAATGATGTAATTGACTTCATATTCCTCTTCGCAGTCTTCCATAACAAGGATTAGTCCGGGTCTTACAGCATCCTGCCCTGGCAACCTTTCCTTATATGGTTTAATGCATGTGATGTTAACCACTGGATGTATTTGCATGGACTTTGGTAGATGTAATTCCACCACATTAGGTCCTTTCATATCAGTTATTTCATATGGACCGATCCAGCATTCCATCATCTTCTTGGATGCATGAGGCAACCTCAGATTGTTGGTGGCGAGCCAGACCTTGTCTCCTATTACATAATCAGGGGCATCACTTCGATGTTTGTCCGCCTGGGTTTTCATATGTTCTTGTGCCTCTTTTAGATTGGCATGTGTTTCTTTTAACATATTTTCCATATTTTCAGCCCATTCTTTGGCTGCTGGCACTGTTCTATTCCCATTCGTGGAACATAAGAGCATGTGACTTCAAAGGGGGTTTTCTTTGATGATGTATTCTTCTTGGCATTGTATGAGAACTGAGCGATTGGTAACCACTCAGACCATGTGTCCTGGTTCTCAGCACAATATAGCCCCAGATATTGTCCTATTTCCCGATTGATGCACTCTGTTTGTCCATCTGTTTGAGGATGGTGTGCAGAAGATAGTTTTTGTTTTATTTTTAATGTGTTGCATAGATCTTTCATAAGTGTGGATGCGAATTGTGATCTGTGATCCAAGACGATAGATGTAGGAAGGCCATGATGCTTCCAGACATGGGAAAGGTATAATTTCGCTAAATCAAGCAAAGTGCATGTTTTGTTGCATGGAGTGAATTCGACTTCTTTTGAGAAGCGATCAACGACTGTGAGAATTGTGTCGAATCCGTGTGACATAGGTAGATCTGTAATGAAATCTGCTGAGATATGTTCCCATGGTCGCTCAGGGACCTGTAGAGGTATGAGTTTCCCAGCAGGAGCTTTATTTCTGTCTTTGCTCCTTGTGCAGATTTCACATCTTGATACATAGTCTTTTACATAATTTTTCATTACCGGCTGCATGTATGACTGTGTGATGAGTTCATAGGTTTTCTCATACATAACCAGGATGTCCAGCTACAGGAGCGTCATGGTGTTGTTTCATAATTTCAATGCGGAGTGACTCGGGAACGAAGATCTTTCCATCTCGTTCGAGTACTCTTCTATCAGATATTTCATAACATTGTTTTTCTTGTAAGATGTTGACATATTTCAATGGAAGGCGAATGGTGACTTCGCAAATTTTAGACAACATGTCATCTCCGTCATTGGAGATTAAGACCACTGTAGATCAGATCTTTGCAGGGTCAATGACAAGAACTCCTTTGTTGTCATCCTCTATTCCTTCAGCATGGTCTTCCCTTCTGCTCAGGGTGTCAGCTTTTCCCATAGACGTTCCATGCTTGTGATGCCATGTGAAATTGAAACGTGAGAGATATTGAGCCCATCTTGCTTGACATTGATTTAGGTCTTGTCTTGTCATAAATCATTGGAGATTCTGGTGGTTGTTCCAGATCTCAAATTCATATTTGGCACCTTCTAGATAGTGCCTCCATAGTTCCAGAGGATGTATAGTGGATAGCATTTTCTTATCTGCTACCGGATAGTTCCGTTCTTCAGGTGTCATAGAGTGTGAGTTATAGGCAACGGGATGCCATACTCCTTCTTTTCTATAGATAGCACTGCTCCAGTTGTGTAATTCGATACATTGCTCTCTAAGCAGAATTTGCAATCATTATCTGGATAAGCGAGGATAGGTGCTGTGGTAAAGGCATGTTTGAGCTTATCAAAAGCTTCTTGACATAGGGGTGTCCATTCGAAGACCTGATCCTTTTTGGTTAGATTATGTAAGGGTCTTGTCAACTTTGCATAATCTTGGATAAAGCAACGATAGAAGTTCGCTAGTCCAAGGAAAGAACGAACATGTTTGACTGTTTTGGGAATGGGCCATTCTAGTACCACGTTTACTTTCTCCATGTCCATGGAGATCCCATCAGTTCCTACGATCATTCCTAAAAAGTCAACTCCTTTGACCTTGAAGTGACACTTCTCGGGTTTTACGAATAGGTCATTCTCCTTTAGGCATCTGAGAACTTCCAACACGATTCTATCATGTTCTTCATGGTCGTTGGTGTTGAAGGAAGCAAACCCCGGAGGGTTTGGAACCTTCCGAGGGTGGAAGCTCCACTCTGGTTACTTACTTGGTAAAGGGTTCAACACAAGACTGTGGTGGCAGGAAGAAAGGATATTCGTTATTATTCTGCTCTGTAGAGCAGGTTTATATACATTGTAGGATGCAGTGTTGTTCCTGCATGTTAGATGTTCCTATCAAATAACACTACATATGTACTAGATGAATGTCTGTTCGTTCCTAAGCTTCCAAAGCGCGGGAATTGGACCTCCGAAGGAACTCTGACTCGGAAGTCAGGGGTTCTGCTCTAGGAACTCTAAATTCCATTCAAGGAAGTTAAGGTTCCATCTAGGAACTCGTCGCAAGTGTTCAGGAACTGTTGGAGTAGTTCATACACTTTCTAACAGTCGGTGGATGTGAATATCATAAGGTTGTTCATCATGATTTGGAATGTAGCAGGGGAGTTGCATAAACTGAAGAACATCATGAGGGGTTCATAAGCACCCTTGTAGCAAATGAATGCTGCTTTCCATTCATCACCTTCTTTGATGTGAACATTATTGTGTCCCCACCGGAGATCCATTTTCATAAAGAGTTTTGCATGTTTTAATTTGTCAACAAGTTCCGAAATGAGTGGCAACAGGTAATTGTTCTTGATCGTGTGCTCATTCAGGTATTGGTAATCTTGAACCATGTGCTTTTTGCCATCCTTCTTTGGGACAAAGAACACAGGTGATGTCTGTTCCGATTTGGAAGGGTGAATGTAGCCTTTCTTGAGTTGATATTCAATGAACGTGGCAACCTCTTCTTGTTCGGTCGGGTTCAGAGGAATCAACCTTCCTTTTCGGGGTTTGAATGTGTCTTTAAGTTCAATAGCATGGTCCCAAGGTTTGTGTAGTGGCATGCATTCTGATTCTTGCTTGCTGAAAATGGATAGATATTCATGGTATTCATGGGGAACAAGTTCCTCTGTGGTCTTTTCTATTTTTGTTTCTGAAATGGAAGTTTCCATAGAGCATATTTTCATTTCCGCAATGTATTCCCTTTCATTGTCTTCTTCTTCTTCGATAGATGGGAACTCTCTCATGGCTCTGCACGTGTTTGGGCATTTTCATAATGTGACTTTTCCTTTGGTCCAGTCGACATGTGGGTTATGTGCTTTCAACCAGGTATATCTGAGGATCATTTCATTTTGTCCAAGGTTGGTTACTTCAGCGATCACTTTCTCTCTGTGACCTTGGAATTCCATCATGATTTCCATGTTGTGCGTAATGCTTCCTGAGGTATTCTGAGTTCCATCCACACTGAAGACTCTGATTGGTCTATCAAGTGGTCGGAGTATGAAGTTATGTTTCTGTGTGAAGTCTTCATGTAAGAAGATTGTATTGGCTCCGCTATCAAGGAGCACTTTCGCTTGGATAACACATTTTTCATTTCCTGTCAGCCATATGCGAAGATCCATAATGATTTCTTCTTTGACATTTGCTGATCGTATTCTTTTCTCAGGTTCTGGATTCCTGTTTTCATTATTTTTTTTGGTTTTTGTTGAGAGAATTAAGCCCCAGGTACAATGCCCCTGGCGTGCTCTGAATAGAGTCGCTCTCTGGCCTTTTCTTCATAGTTAGGTAGGTAAAGGTAGTTTATCCTCAATTTTGGAGGAGTACGTAAAAGTTTCCATAATTTGTTCTTCCACATCTAGTGGTGAGAATTGTCCATACTTAGATTCTTGTTTTGCCGTTTGGGTATCCAGATTACCCGATTGGCTCTTTAGTTTTCCGAAAGTCCCTGGAAGTATGCCTTCGCTTGTTCGAAGGTCATTCCCCTTATGGGAGTGAATGGGTCTGAGGGTACTTTAGGCACGGCTTCTTTTGCCTTGCCTTTTCCTTTTGAAGCCAAGGCTTCCTTTACTTCTTCGGCCATAAACCAGCCATCTTCTTGTTTTGTGACACGCACGTTGCAGCCACCTTTACTGCATCTGTCCTTGTGGACCCCTTTCCATTTGCATTCGCCGCATTTTGGCTTTGGGCAATCCTTGATGAAGTGGGGCTCGCCACATGCATAGCAGCCTTGTGTAGCTTGTTTTATTTGGGAGCTACCCCCCTTCTTTGACATGGCATTCACGTTCTTTGTTTGGCCAAATGACCCTTCTGGTCTACTCGAGTTTGTCTTCCTCAAGTAGGAAAGTGATTCCATCAAGGATCCTATTTCCCTGATGTTTCGTACATAGATGTTGAGATCGTTGCGATCTTGCTTGTTTTCTTTGAAGATCGTGTCAATGATCTCCTTCTTTGTATTTGCCTTGAGGAGGCGGATAGCATGCTTCTCATCTATCCTGGATTGAAGATAGAGTGATTCGAATTGGATCAGGAAGTCATCCATTCAGCTATTTCCTTGTGTGAATTTTTCTAATTGAGCTGTGGCCCAATCTTGTTGGTTGTGTTCGAAGGGCTATGTAGGAAAGTGTTGCGTAGGGTTACTCACATTATTCCTAACGTTCGCTGGTAGTGGTATGAGATCAAGAGTGATTCAAAGTCCTATATTAACTCAGCTACAAGGTGAGTTATATATACATGGAAGTCATGTGACTTGTCTTATGTAATACTACACTATGACTACACTACAACTTCAACACTCCCCCTTGCTTTGTGTACCAGTACACAGTGAGCATATAGAGGTGTATACATCCACACAAATATCAATGAGGCGTGAAATACACACACTATGAGTTGGCGGGGAAAGTCAATCCAAGTTGGGAGCGGAACTTCTTGAACTTGACATGTCCAAGGTTCTTAGTGAACATATCCGCTGGGTTGTCATCACCAGGGATAAAGAGTAGCTCGACCTGCTTATATACCATAACGGTATCACGCACATAATGGTAATGAATGTGTATGTGCTTGGATCGCTTCTCGGTGACAGGATTCTTTGCTATAAATAGCGATCCTTGGTTATCACCGCAGATCGGGATTGGTTTTAGATGGTATCCGAGTTCATCCATCATCTGGTAAATCCAGACGGCTTGGCGAGAACAATCGCTCAGAGCCATGTATTCTGCTTCGGTAGAAGAGAGGGCAGTGGTTTTTTTGTAAGTGTGAATTCCACAAAAACACACCATCAGACAGTTTCATAAAGAAGCCAGTCTGGGAATGACCAGAGATCTTATCTTGACCCCAGTCAGAGTCGGTGCAGGCAAGTAATCCCTTGCCAGTAGAACCATTGTACACAAGCGAGTAATCACGAGTGCCAAGTAGGTATCGGCAGATATACAGGGCCTTATCAAGGTGTTCCTGTGAGGGATTCGCGGATTGTCTAGCCATCTGCATAACTGCATAGGCGATATCCGGGCAAGTACCAATCATGATGTATAATAATGAGCCGATAACTGTCTGGAAGCGCGTCCGCAACTCAAAGTTGACAGGGGCATCGTTCTTCGCTGGGTAGTATCCCTGCGGTAAAGGTGTACAAGCGATTTTAGCATCGGTTTGACCGAAACGCTCAAGTACTTTGTCGAGGTAAGACATTTGGTCTATTTGGATTGTGTTTCCATCTCGACGAATTCTCATCCTGAGGAATTCAGAGGGTTCCCCAAGGTCGTGACATTCCCATTTCTTCATAAAAGCGGCCTTAAGCTTGTCTACTAGCTGTTTGTTAGGTCCACAGAAGAGGGAGTCGTCTACATAGACGATAGCAAGGACGATATCAGATCCTTGTCAGTAAATAAAGAGGCCAGCATCTGTCTTAAGACGCTTGAAACCAAGTGTGCTCATGGATTTGTCTAGGGACTTCCACCATGCTAAACCGGCTTGTTTAAGGCCGTATATTGCATGCAGTAAGTGGAGCACTTTGCCTTTTAGTTTCAGGTCGGCGAACCCTTCAGGAAACTCCATATAAAGTTCCTCTTCCAGTAATCCATAAAGGAAGGCTGATCGGACATCTAGTGCCATTAAATACCAGTCATTAAGTGTGGCGAGGGCGAGCATGCATCGCACTGTCTCAAAGCACACAACTGGGCTGAAGATTTCGTCGAAGTCTAAGCCTTCGATCTGGGAAAAGCCTTTCGCAACAAGGTGAGCTTTCTTTCATCCGTCTGTTTTGACGTCGAATATCCATCGGTTTTTAATGGTTTTCCAATTGGTAGGTCTGTCGACCACTTCCCATACTTTACGATCTTTCATTATCTGTAGTTCATCCTCACAGGCTTTACACCATAACGCTTGTTCAGCGGGAGGGAGTTTGTTGATGTCCTTAAAGGACCATTCACGATAGTTCGTTTTAGTGAACGCGTGCAGTATAATCGCCTTTGAACACAAGAAGTTGATTAACACTTCTCCCCCTTCCTGGGTCAGGCACTCAACATCATCTTCGGATGGAGTCGGGGATGGAGGTAATCCACCAGGTACATGAGGTGATTCTGGTTCAGGTTGTCGGGACGATTCACCGATCATCTCCTTCCAAGAGGAGTCTCACTCTATCTCCTGTACCTGCTTGACAGGGTCTTTCCTTTCACCATACGCATTGTCAGGCCTCAAGGGTGGTTGATGTATGCGTCCGCTGTGACACAGTGGTGGAGGAGTAGGAGGGCGTGCTCTAGGAGCCCGTGGGGGCGTTCTAGGAGGTGGAGTAGCCGGTGGTTCTGGTGTTGGCGTTCATGGCCTAGGAATACGGTTATCATGTCTGGGGGCGAGTATCGCACTGTTGTCAGACTCATCAGATGAGGTGTCATCTGGATTGTGATTATCTTCGTGTGGAGGTAGATTGCGCGGAGCGCTGCTTATAGGCCGGTGTGGCCGAGCCCCTGAGCACCTAGGGAATAGGTTCTCATCAAATATGGCGTGTGACGATGTGAATATCGCGTTGTTCGGTCGCATGAAGATCCAGTTAGAATTAGATCCAGCGGAGACGCCAAGATAAATCATCAATTGGGATTTTGGTTGTAATTTCCCAGTATGGATTTCATCTGGGATGTGCATATAGGCACCACATCCAAACACACGGAGGTGTTGGATAGAGGGTTGTTCTTTATGTACTAACTCGTAAGGAGTTTTCCAATTGATTCGAGCGGATGGAGTGCGATTGTATACATGGCACGCGTGCACAAAAGCGAACTCCCAATATGAGTTGGGAAGGCATGCTTGTAGTCGCATAGACTGTGCTTTGTCCATCAATGTGCGAATGTGTCGCTCAGCACGTCCGTTCTGCTGGTGTGCATAGGGAGCTGATTGGAGAATACGAGTGCCATTGTCGCGCAGGAATTCTGTGAATGCTTTGGAGGTATATTCTCCCCCTGAATCAGATCTCCATGCTTTGATAGGCATTTTGAACTGCGTTTTGACATAAGCAAAGAACTGCTTAGTGGCTTTAAAAGCCTCGGACTTGTTCTTGAGGCACTGAACCCAAGAGTGTGATGTATAATCGTCATAAAAGACGATCACATACTTATATTTATGGTATGACTCTATCTCAAACATTTTAAGGTCTGAGTGTATCAACTCAAATGGGGCATTAGCACACGCCTCAGAGTGAGGATATGGTCGGTTGGGTTGCTTGCCAAGTTCACAACCTCGGCAGAGAGTGGGGTCTTTTGGCGTAATGATGCTCGGAAATTCCTTAATATGTTTGGGTGCATGTTTAATAACATCTTTAGAGGGGTGTCCCATGCGGCGATGAATGAGTTCGTAGTCAACTGCTGTCATAGACGAGACAATTGTAGCATTGAGCTGTGCCGCGGGTGCATTCATCCAATACATAGTGTCAGAGCCATGGTTATGGAACGAAAGAATGATACACTTCTGCTTCGTGTGATAGAAGGAGAGTGCACCTGGCGATGCTTTCAGTGTAAGGGCTTTATCCTTGAGTAAGGTGCCCATTGAAATGAGGCTGATCGTGCATGATGGCATATAGATTACAGGTGATAATCGCACCAGTTGTCCATTAAAGGTAACAATAATCGTGCCTACACCTTTCATAGTGTTACAAACGCGCCTCTAACCCCTATCTTCTTCGATCCATATGCTCACATGCCAAAGGTCACTAACGATACGACAACCTTCAATCCTCTCACCTTTTGAAGTCACGTGACCAACATGTGTTTCGCCTCATGCAAAACCTATGCTCGG
>JBBPMD010000572.1:0-18650 GCA_038090095.1 Zangia roseola | reverse complement strand
TACCATATTGCATATGTCTCTCATCATCTTCCATTCCATTCGTATCCTGACTCATGGCTTATGACACACATTTCCACTCTTTGTCGCCATGACTCACTCTTGCTGTTGTCTTGGATATATCTGGCTTGATCCATGCTCCATATCCACTCCTATATAAACCTTAGTTATGACACCTGTATTCTCTATTCTTGATCCACTCAATCACACGCTTGATTGTCTGGCCTCTCTTGGATCCTCTAAGTTGACTATCTCCTAGTGCAGCTTTACTCTAGAACCCTTGTGTGTAGCAATGCCTGTCTAGCATTGTTACCTACTCGTCTTTCCTCAGCCTCTACGAGCCTTTTGAGTCTACATTGAGGTCTACCTGACCTTATCGTAACACTGAGGTTAAAATGAACTCAGCCCAAGAATGCAGATAAGGAAGGTGACAATGCACCCATGAGAAAGTGCTCTACACCATCCCCAGGTGCAGTGCCAGATGCCATCATCGCCTTTGATCCGTTGCTGAGCATGTAACCGTTGTCATCTCATGTGTAGTGTAAACTCACTGTGTACTATATGAAACAACTACAAGACTTGAGTAGTTGTGTAGTGTGAAGGAAGAAGTTCTTAGACAATAGTCTTTTTGGTGAGGATACCAAGAGAACTTTGTTAGAGTCCTCTGGTGTTGCATTCATGGTGTATATAGATACATGGTAGGTAGCTTAGTCATAATTAAGTAAGAGTTCTTATCATTGTACCATTCCTACTATTAATCTCATTGGGCAATAAGAAAAGAGGATGACTGATCATAGGGGTTATCATAAGGTTTGTACCTTGATGCTGATGCATGAGGATACCATGAGGTATTGTATGATAACTGGTGAAGGGCACAGACCAAGGCCAGATATATTTAAGTCAATAAGAAGAATGAGTCATAGGCTATGAGTCATGATGCAAAGCAAACAGAGGATGACAAGAGATATCTGATGTAAAGTATGTATCCATTGGATTGGTGAGATTAAGATGAGTCAATGAGGATAGCATAAACAGGACTCATACAACAAATACATGGGCCTGAGGGCAGTGTCTGTGGTTACAAGCGATAGTGAAGTAACAAAGAAAGGCAAAGAAAGAAAGAAAATGTAACACTCATCTCCAATGTTTGGGAGATAATGTTTCACAATGATCTCATGAACTGGAGGTGTACCAAGTCAACACATGTCTTGGCAATCTCAACTCCAATGTCACATCCCCTTGTCATTCTGCCTCCACAATGAGATCCAAATTGAGGATTTGGGTAAGGTCCCCAAGTACACCCATCTTGTCTGCCATATTGTCCAGGTCATTAATGGTGGCACCCTTCCAACTGCAGAGTTCATGGACAAAGTAGGCATCTTAGAAGCATAGATCCAGCCCATCTAACCTTTGAAGATAGAGGCATGTAAAGCATGAAAGCATATATGTTGGAACATTGAGCATGCCTGGATGGAGCTGAAGCAAACACCAAAGGTTGAGGTGAATCACTAGTTGTGAAGTGGAGTGTTGCTTTAGTCAAGCAATGATGAGGATGTAAACAGGTAAACTTTGTTAGAGTTTCTTGGCATAGATTGCATAGTATATATGCTATGTTACATGTGGCTGTGTCATAATTAAGTATTCATTGTGTGACTACTTGCATTTATCCTATTGGATGATAAGGATGGAAAGATAAGCTTATCATAGGATAAAAATGACCCTTGATGTTGATGTGTCAGGTCACCATGAGGTTAACATAATAGATGTGGCAGAATGGAAGAGAAGTGTTCCATGTGAACATTCCCATGAGATCCATCTAAGATCCAATCACAATCTGATCTTGATTAATGAAATAGAAGCTGTTGGCTATACAAGTGTGGCAGCCAATTGGACTGTGTTCTGAGAACAGCCTTGACATGAGGTATTACACATGTTGGTCACATGACTTCAGAAAGTTGAGAATCACATAGGTGTTGAGTCTTGGTTGATTGACCATTGAGGTGTACATAGAGGTCGAAGAAAATAGGGGTAAAAACCTAGTTTGTAACAAGAGCTGTCCCTAGACATTCCTATACAGAGAGAGGGCTACAGTCTAACTGTTCAGCCAGTGGGTGCTCATGTTCAACAGAAGCTCATTCATGGTGAAATGGAGGCATTCATCATAAATCTTTGCAAGATCTTCTGCAGGAATCCTTGTGACAGGATGGGTCTGGTACATCTTGGGAAGAAAAACATGAATGACAAAGTCTTGCCAAGGGGAAAGTTTGGGATGGTGTGTATCAGGATTCAAGACATGCCTCTGCCAGTTCTGGTGAGCAAATTAACAAAGGGCTATGGATGTCAGATGAGAATCACCAATATACTAACTAGCACATAGGCCACTGATTTGATGTGGTTGCTCTTCTTGAGCACCTTTTGGAACACAGGTACTGGCATGAAGGCTAGTGGGATGGCATATTGAAGCTCCTGGCTTGTGCTGATGAGAGAATTGAAATCTCTGGTCATCTCCAACTCCCTCAACAGTGGGAGGCCTTGACATACATTGATGGTGATGTGTGCACCCATCCCATCTTCCATTGTTTGACCTACAAGAGTAAAGTGCATGAACTCCAAGGAAGCTGTGATGTATTTGTCGTAGGTGAGGTCTTCATCTTTCATATGGATGTAATTGTGCATGGGTTATACCCCTTAAAGGACAGTTGTGTGATGTCCACCTCTTGGTTGTCTGGATAGGGATGAAGGACAACCATGGTGTAATTTAGAATGGAGGAGATGTTGGAAGTCAATGGTATAGATGAGTAGTGTTTGCAGGTCTAGTCCTAGGACTGAAAAAAGACCTGGACTGGACTGGACTGGTCTGGTCTGGTCTTTTTGGGTTTTAAGATTGAAACAGTCCCAGTCTCAGTTTTTGAAAGAAGATTCAGAACTAATGGAAGACTGGTCTGGTCTGGTACTTTTGGAGGGCCAATTTAAGCCCCCATTACAGGGTATGTCCTGTAATATATCCAGATTTCTCCAGATTTATTTGGAATTTATAGGACTGATTTACATTTTTACCCCCCCCCCCAAACCAACATCTGACCCAAAATCAATCATAGTGTATGATCTTGTGTCCTAAATCTCATGCAAATAGGGTCAATGAGATGGGGATAATGACTCCTATAATGTACCTGACGACCTAAGCATTATTCCCACACTTATTAGTTGCAAAAACTTGATATGTGTTAGATAGTCCCTTTGGAATGACATGGAATAATAAAATGGTCATATCTCTTGACTGTGTGGACCAAAATATATACAAATTAGGTCATTGGAAAGCCATTAGTCAGCCCCTATTTTCCACTAGTCCGGTCTGAGAGCAAGATTCAAAAGGACCACTTTTTTACAGTCCCAGTCCCAGTCCTGAGAAATCTGAGTTTTAAAAAGACCAGACCAATCCTGATCTCCTTATTTAGAGCATGGGAGATCAGACTAGATCAGACCTGTAAACACTATAGATGGGCAGGAATTGTTCACACATTTATATGTTGTTAAAGAGCACATGGGGTGATTAAGAGTGGAGGAGTTTCAAGTGGTCAAGGACAGAGGTCATGTGTGTGGCAGGAATGCAGGGTAATCTCACTCCTGATGGTAATGGAATGTTGGGGTGGACCAAGATGCTGCTCAGTGTCTTACATGAGACAGCTTAAAGAAATACTTGCTCAGGACTCCAATATGGCTAGGGATGAGCATGGGTATGGAAAACCCACATGGGTTGTAGGTATGTGTATGTGGTGGGTATGGGTGTGGGTCAGCATTTGAGATGTCCATACCCATACCCATACCCATACCCATGTGGGTATATGGAAAAAAATATCAAAGTCAGCTAACATTGTTAGTTTTGTTGACCAGTCTGTCAGAGGGTCAGTTATACTAGATGTATTTATACTAATCATTGCTCTTCTACTGATCCCAGATCATACTAAACCTTACTCTTACAACAAAATGTGAATCTGACTTGGATAAATTGTTTAGTCAAGAAGATTAGCCAATGAATAGGTGAGATATGGTTGATTATTATTATTATCATTACTCATGTAATGATGTATATTATAGATATTGTAACAGTATGAGATCATAGTGAAATCCAATATTTTACAAAACTACAGCTACTTGTTTTAAAACTATTTCTCATAAATATTAACCTATGTATATTATAATATACTCAGAAATTTGAGTGATACCCATGGGTATACCCACACTCATCTCCCTCACCATCACACAGTGCCAGTACTGTGTTGACATGCTCTCCTGCTTCAATATGGCTGAATACAAGCCTGTCATGATGCCTATGGAGCCAAGACTTTGCCTCTCATGTGATGAAAGCCCCAGAAGAGGAGAAGAGTACTCTTTCATGTATTCTGTTGATTATAGGGGTGCCATAGGCTCATTGCAGTATCTATCTTGCACTACTCAGCCAACTCACATCATTCCCCTCAGATTCTGGTGTAGCTCCCTGGAATGCGATCAAGCACTTGTTTTGCTATATACAAGGCTCTCTGACCTTCAGCATCACTTATGCACCAGATCCCACTTTGTCTCAGCTGTTCCAGACCTATTCTGATATGAACCATGGTGGTTGCAAGGATTATGCATGCTCTGCCAGTGCATATGTTGTCAAAATCGGCACTGGCATCATTTCTTGGATGTCAAGGTGCTGTGGGGAGGCACTCCATTGTGTGAACAGAACAGAAGGCAAGTGCAAGTGCAGAAGGAGAAGGCGACTGAGACGAATGGTTAGTTGGTTGGGTGTTGAGTTATGTAGGGAGAGGATGACGTGTGCGTGCATCGAGAACTGGAACTTTGTCGCAACGTGTGGATATGGACTTTTGCTGATTGTGTGGGAAACCTTGAATTGAACTGTACTGAATTCAATGATTGTGAGGATTGTACAAAAGACTTTACATACAAAGGGAATGATGCTATGAATTCTATAGTGAAAGGGGTTATCGATCAAGCTTAGAAATGGATGAATGGTGATGAGTGAGAAAATGAAAATGTATGTGAGAAGGTGCTGCATTGCTCGGGCTGAATCAGTAGCCGGATGCGGAGCGGTCATTACAATGCCAGACCATTGTCATACTCTCTACTACTGAAGTGTAGTGTTTTAAGGTCCAGTCCTAGGACTGCAAAAAGACTGCAACTGGACTGGACTGAACCACATAGGACTGGTCCTAAGCAGTCTGGTTTTTTGGATTTTGAGATTTCAGTGGTTGTAGTCTTTCAAATTTGGAAGAAAAATTCAGGACTGATGGAAAGCCAGTCCAGACCAGTCTTTTGGTAGGACCGATGGAAGCCCCATTGAGGAGTGTATCCTGTAATTTCCCCAGATTTCCCCAGATTTTTCTAGAACTTCTAGGACTGATTTTCATTTTTATCCCCTCTGAATCAACATCTGACGTGAAATCAGCCATAGATGATTACTATAATGTACCTGACATGACCTAAGCATTCTTCCCACACCAATCAGTTGCAAAAACCCAATACTTATTAGATAGACCCTTTGGAATGAGGATGTAACAATAAAGTGGGCATAACTTTTGACTGTGTGAACCAAATTACATAGAAATTAGGTTGTTGGAAAGATATTAGTCAACCCCTATTTTGGACCAGTCTGAACATGAAGCAAAACTTTTAAACAACTGGTTTTTTGTGGTCCAGTTGTAGTCCTGGGAAGATCTGGGTTTCAAAAAAACTGGACCAGATCAGATTTTAAAATATTATTGAAGTGGAGTATGTTGCAGCATGTGAAGCAAGCAAGGAGATTGTCTGGATGTGAAAGCTTTTGCAGAAGATCGGTTTCGAGGCTGCTGGGCCTTCCACACTGCGTATGGACAACCAGTCAGCAATCCAGGTAGCCAAGTGTCCTGAACATCATGGTAGGATGAAGCACTTAGATCTTCGCTGGTACTGGCTTCAAGACATTATTCCTCCTTGTTTCATTCCCACTTCTGATATGCATGTTGCTCTCTTGACCAAGACATTGTCTCAAGTGAAAGTGCAGCATTTCTGTGCTTTGCTCAGACTTTCTTCCTTCACTCCCACATAACTTTTGTTTGCATAGATACAAAATCACAGGAGTGTGTTAGCTTTCTGATTGTGTACTTTGCACATTTTTGCTACATTACCTTATTTAGATGTTGTGCCATGTTGTGGCACATTGTTTACTATTGTTTCACACTACTTTACAGTTGGAGTTCCTCTGTCTTTGCTTTCTTTGCTTTCTGACAGAGGACACCAGCTGTACATCCAGTTGTTAACAGATTTGTGTCATAAACATGTTTCTTCCAACTACTTGCCACTTCAATGGCAAATGTCTCAGTTAGCCATATTTGGGGAGCCACTTCTGCCAATATGATCAATCTTAATGCCTAAGATCTCTGTGGTAGGCCCCAGATTACACAATTTGAAGTGTTTGCAGCCTCAATTGCATGCTTGATAGGATCAAGGGATTTTGATGCAAAGGTCATGTCATCCACAAAAACAGGTAGAATGATCTGGACATCACCTCGGATGAAGATATAGATGGCAGCATCAGAATATGTCTGAGTGAATCTCAATGACTCCAGAGTGGTGCACATTTTGTGATTCCAGTGATTTCCACCCTGTCTTGTGCCATAGAGTGTCTTCTTGAGCAAACAGACTGTCTGTTTGCAATCTCCCTCTTCAAATTCTTCTGGTTGCTCCATATAGACATCACAGTCCATTTCATTGTTTAGATAGGCATTGGAGACATTGACAGACCAGAGATGGAGATCATGGATGGCAGTGAGGGCCAGGACAATGCGAAGAGTGGGGAGGCGCACAGTAGGGGCAAATACTTCGAGGTACTTGAATCCAGGATGTTGCAAGAAGCCCTGAGCAACCAAATGACCCTTGTATTGCTCAAAGGACTTGTCAGCATGATATTTCTTTGTGAACACCCACTTAGAACCAATCACTGGGCATACCTTGGGACGATCCACAAGGCTCCATGTGCCATTTGTCTTATGGGCAGCAAGTTCATCCAAAGCAGCTTGTCTCCACTCCACAGTATCATTGCACTTCATGGTGTCTCTGAATGACCTGAGGTGCACTGTATTCATCACAAAACAGTGTGTTGTGTTGGCTTCTTTGCTATCAGAGTCATCCATCAGCTGAGCTGGACTAAGCTTCCACCATTGGCATGGTTGCTAGTGAGTTTGATGTGGTAAGCATGCTCCAATGTCAATAGGACTGTGTACTGGCTCAAGTGCAGGTGGTAGTGTCCCAGGCATGACAGGCAGTGGCTGAGGCACTACAACTGGTGTATTGGATATGACAGACCCAAACAAACAGAGACTCAACCGAGGGTACTAGTGTTGCTGTAAGCTGTGATGTCAAGTGTATTCATCGAGTAGAGTGTCAGAGGACTACCATGGCTCTGTAAGGCTGTTGGCAGTAAAGACCAAGTAAACTTTGATGAGTTTACTGGCCAATGTATTCATGGTATATATACTCATACAAGTGTTTGTAACTATTTGACATAAAGGTTTGTGCATAGATAAGAGAGTATTCTGCCATTGGCCAGAATCTCATGGAAGGTCATAGAAGAGAAGAGAAGCATACAGTCTTATTGCTGTGCAAGATACAGTGGCTCAAAAAACTATCCCAATGTTTGCATGTTTTTCACTAAATACAATAAAGCACAATAACCACTAACCCCTGCCCAAATGTGTAAGTGTGGGAAATATAGTACCTACTCCTGGCTCCCTATTGGGCTAGGTCTCAAAGGATTTGGATATGATCTGATGAAATGACAGTCATTTCAAAATCATCACTCATTGGGATAGTTTTTTGACTTTATACAAATCTAGGAATCTAGGACTTGGTATGACCCCCTTTGGCCTTGATAACTGCTCCAAACCTTCTAGGCATACTTTCAATCCAATTTTGATACTCTTCCATAAAAATCTTCCCCCACTCCTCTACTAGTCTCTTCCATAATTAATGAACTCCCTTAGGAGCACTTCCATAAGCTAAAAGATGTCTCTGGAGGTGATTCCAAGTATGTTTATTGAGATTGAGGTCTGGAGACTGTGTAGACCAATCCAAAAGCCTAATGCCTTACTCTTCAAACTATGTCTGAGCTTTTCTAGAGGTATTTTTAGTATCACTATCTTATTGAAAAATAATGTCATCTTGTGAAATTTCAAATTCCTCTATGATTTCCAGCAACCCTTGTTCCAAGATTGTCACATACTGCTCAATACCCATCCTTCCCTAAGAATCACTCAAAACTCCTACTACATTCTACCTGATACAGCTTCATACCATCAACTATATCTTGGACCTCTTTAACAATCAAACCTTTTCTTCTCATTTTCTATATATGCTCTTGCCCATCTGACCCAATGCTATTAATCTTGGTCCCATTTGACCATGTGGACCTCTTCTAATCCTCCACAGTCCAATATTGGTACTTGAGAACAATAGTCCTTTTGTTGATAGATGAAAATTTTAAAGGACATCCACCAAGATGTCTAGACTTGTATGGTTGTATTTCCTGAAGGATCCTGAACACTGTAGACTTGCCTAGACCAGTTTGGAAGGCTATTTTCCTGGAGGAAAGACCAGGAGACAGCAAAGTCACTTTGAGAGCTAGAGATGAGTTTTATAATGAGGGTGGGAAGGTAATCATACAATGATAGGGTTTATACAGTGCTAGATGACAATAATTACATAAGGGTGACATAATGAAACCATTGTCAAATTTATACAAGTACTTTAAAGCATGCTAGAGTCTAGTATATGTACTTAAAACTTAAAGTCAAAAAACTGTCCCAATGAGTGATCATTCTGAAATGACTACCATTACATCCAATCACATCTGAATCCTTTGAGACCTAGCCTGATAGAAAGCCAGGAGTAGGTACTATATTTCATACACTTACACATCTGGATAAGGGTTAGCAGTCATTGTGTTTTATTGCATTTGGTAAAAAACATGCAAATATTGGGACAGTTTTTTGAGCCACTGTAAGAAAGAATGTCATGTGATGTGGATCATATCCAATTGGACGATGAGTCCATAGGCTGTGCTTCGTGTGGCAGCCAATCAGAGTGAGTTCCGAACATAGCCTTGGCATGAGGTAGACACATGTTAGTCACATGATTTAGAAAGTGAGAAAGTAAGAGAAATCATAAGTGTTCATATGAATAGGAGATTGTTCATACATAGGGGTTATGGGCGTGTTCATAACATTGGGTTCTGAGTCCTGTTCTTCAGCAGGACCAGGCAGCAGCATTATCAGTGTCTGATACAGTGTAGGGATGGAATGTTGTTTCAGGGAGTGGTGGGGGTGTGGGTGAAGATGTGGTAGTGCACTCATTGAAATCAACACATTCTAAGATGATTGTGTGCTTGGTAGTGGGATTATAGAACTTCCATCCCTTGTAGCCATCCTGGTATCCTATAAACACACACTGATTATAGTGAGGATGCAGTGTGCTGCGCTTATCCTTCTAAATATGGACATAAGCAATTGAACCCCAAACTCAAAGGTGGGAAACATCTGGTTTGTGTCCATGCTACATTTCATAGGGAGTGATATTGTCCTGAGTGGCTGTAGGATGTCAGTTCTAGACATGAACCAATGCAATGAGTGCTTTGCCCCAGAATGACATGGCAAGCCCAGATTCCTTCAATATCACTGTAATTCACTCAGATAGAATGTGATTTGTTTGTTCAGCCACTCCATTTTACTGAGGCCGTGCTTGGACTGTGTGCTGGTGCTCAATCCCACACTTGGTCATGAATTTGAGCATGGCATTGGCCATATACTCACCTTCCTTGTCAGCTCACAGTGTCTTGATCTTGCTCTCACTCTGGTTCTCTGCAAATGCCTTGAACTGCTTGAATGCCTCAAAGACTTCTGATTTTGCGCAAATAGGCAGCAAAAATCCATAGTGAGAGTAGTTGTTGATGAAGATGACCCAGTAGTGATAGCTAGAGAAGGTGGGGTAGGGTACTTGGTAGACATTAGAGTGGACAAGCTTGAGAGGACAGGTAGAGTGAGAGGACTAGCTAGGGAATGGGTTTGCACTCATTTTGCCAGCAAGGCATGGTTCTCAAATAGGCTCTGGGGAGGCTTTGTTGTCAAGCTCAGACCAGTTACCATATTTTGCTCAGAGAGGAGTTTGATGTCCCCAATGTTATGATGAGAAAATCTGCAATGTCAAAGTGACATATTGAGTGGCAAGGTGGTCACTGGGTGTGCATACTCAGTCACAGGCTCTGTTGTACCATCCAAAAACACTATATTTTGGTTATTGATGGTGGCAATGAACAGAGGTGGTCCAGCTGTATACAAGAATATCATATACATTACATTGATATGGACAATGAAAGAGGAGTGCTGAGTGAGATACAGAACAGCTAAGAGATCTCAGGAACATGCAAGACATTCAAAAACTCATAACAGCTAGATGTACAGCTGGAGTCCTCTATCAGAAACTAAGGAAAGTGAAGACAAAGGAACTCTGATTGTAAAGTGGTGTGAAACAATAGTAAACAATGTGCCACAAGATGGCACAACATCTAAATAAGGTAATGTAACACAAATGTGTGAAGTGCACAATCAGAAAGCTAACAAAATCACAGGTGCAGTGGCTTGACAGTGGTGGTTCCCTGCACTTTTTATTGTTCATTGTGGCACTACATACATATGGTGATGCTAGTGTATATATGGATTGCAACACAAATCCCAGACTACAAAGGACCATGGGAGTTTACAGCACCTTTCTGTTTTTTCTCACTTCTGTCACAAATCCCTCCCAGGGACAGTGAATGGCCCCCTTGAGGAGGGACAGTGAATGGCCCCCTTGAGGAGGGACAGTGAATGGCCCCCTTGAGGAGGGTCAGTCCTAATGTGTCCTTCATTGGCAGCATGGGTGTGGACACTGTGTGTCATCCTGGAAAGGATATCATGTGATCCAAAAGCTCCAGTGTGAGATAGTGATGTTTATAAAGCAGTGTTTATATATATGCAAACAGCCCAATCATGGAAATTATAGAGTGTGCTTGGGGTGCAAGGATGGCAGTCAACTTGGAAACCAGGGGACAGCTGGACAAGGCAAAACTCCAGTTGATCTGCTCCTGACTTCTGGCAGTCAGCTCCACTTGTGGAGATGCACCTGTTCATTGCCAGATTCTTATATGTAGATCCTTATCAATACATTTACATTTTTTTCCATGCACTCTATCTATGTTATGACTTCATTGTCTACCTCCCCCTCTGCATCCAATTCCCCCAAGTCCTCCAATGTCATATGTACCTCTGTCAGAGGTCAACCTGTACTCTGGTGTTTGTCAACTCCCTTGACTTGTCTTATCTGAGAGCCTTTGCTTCCTTGAGTTGCTTCACTTGCTGCTCAATTCATCATAGCACTTGGAGCATTCCCAAATCCCATCAGGTCATGGGCTCTGTGTCTGGCTGTTCGATGCATGTCTTGTGTCTTTTTTGACTGCTCATGTCAGACATGTCTAAAGAAATTAGCAAGTCTCTTTTTCTCTCATCCAAGGTAATGAGGTTATGTCTGATGGAAGAAACACCAGAAGCATAGAGAGGAAATGAATATGGGTCTTAGTGGGAGATACCCACTAGACACTGACACCTGTTTATTGCAAAGTGTATACATATGAGCTTGAGTAAATGAAACTATTAAGATTCATTATCCAGATCCATATTTTTCTTTGTCAGCTTGGCTAATTCCCTGGCCTTGCTCCTCAACTCCCTCTTTGTCATTTCACCTATGGCTTAGCCTCTCTGTCATCACCCATCCCCCTACCACTCGGACATTCTCAGAGCTCTTCTTTGAGTCACTTGTCCTCCAGCCCCTTATCCTTCAACCTCAATCCTCAATAAATCCTCCCACTCAGTCTTTGCCTTACATATCAGACCTCTTCATCTGATATCCCAGATAAGTTTCTCCCCAATCCTAGATCTCCCACCTCACCTCATCTCATCTCTTGTCTTGCCTTGTCTCTCCTGTCCTTATGTCACATCTTATCTATGACATCTCTCTTATCATCACCCTTGTTCCCTGCCCATAGCCCTAAGTCTTCCTTCTGATCCTCCTTGGACCTTATGTTCCTTAGGCTATGCTTATCCTGACTTATGACTCTCTCCCTGAGTCATCCCCTTTGTCTTATCTTGCTTTGACTGACTCAATGCTCAGTCATCCTTTGTCATAGATGCTTACCTTAGGATCCATTATCCCAGATCATTACTTATCTTCTTGGATACCCTAGACCCTTGTGACTCATTCAATGCTTAGTCTCTCTTACCATATTCCCTATCTTTGATCTACCAAACATTTCCTCATACTTTGTTCTTTGTCCTAGAACATCTCCTTTTGTACTTTGGTCCCTGGTCTCCTCATCATACCATGTAACCATAGTCACTTGAATCAACTCTTACTCTTGCTGAACTATCGCGCTCAGGTATCAAGTCCCATGGTGTCATTCCTATTGAGCATCTGTGCACCTCAGAAGATTTTGGGTTTAGTTTGGTTGACAACTTTGACCTACCCAGTTGAGTCATAACAGAAACAGTATAAGGAACTGAATTCAAGAACTAAGGAATGCTCTGTAAGAAGCTCCTCCTTAAGTAGTGTTTAGCTATTATTTGTACATGTGTACATCTCTATCTAAAGATAGTTAAGTTAGTCATGAGTAATGACTAAGAGCCCATAATGAACAGATCAGTCAATAGTATAAAGGACTCATATCATGCCAATCTATTAAGATATGATAGCATGATGAGTCAGAGTGATAGTATAAGAATCAGACTGAAGGTCTAGACCATCTGATGTAATCAGGATCTAGATTATGGATTAGGTAATAGAAGGATAGAAATGAGAATCAAAAATCCAACAGTATTGTCATCTGGACAACCCCACTTTGGCATGATAGAGTCCTTATCTTCTGTGGTCTCCTCTCCACCCATATTTGTTGTCGGGAGGGGATCAACATTCTGCTCACACCTCAGCTCTGAGGTGTGCTCTGAGATGGTGGATGATATAGATAAGCAAGAGTTGTCTGCACATATATATATTCTTGAGGAGTGCATGGGGAAATTAGGGTAGTATCACTCCTGAGTCCTGATTATATCTGAATGTCAGGATGAACCAGGATGTGGACCAGTGTCCTGCACCAGTTGTATGACTAACCGATGCATGAGAGTCTACACCACAGTATTGGCATTCAATAATGACACTCTTGCCCAAGGCTTTAAAGGTGTTCTTTGTGTTTCTTATCCATGAGACTACAGACAAATTTAGTATACAGTGATGAAACACTAGTATACATGGATTACTACAGAGGACCATGAGGTTTTGTAACACCTTTCCATTTTTTCCCACTTCCATTACAAACACTTCCAAGAGATGGTGAATGAGTCTCCTTGAGGAGTGTGAAACAACCCTAAATGGATGAGCTGTTCATAGTGAAGTGGAGGAGTTGTGAATAAGGAGCAAGCAAAGAATTATATCCTTAGAGGTGTCAATCCCTTTATCAGAGGTCTTTAGGGGAAATCACCAAGAGAACTTTACTGGAGTTCTCTGGCCTGGCATTGGGGTTTATATACTACTACAATGTTTGTATCTATTTGTGCATACTGGTCCGTGCATAGATAAGAGTCCGTTATGCTATTGGATAAATGTTATCATGAGTCATAGGAAGCACACTGCCTTGTTGGCTGTGCGAGTGAGTCATAGATAAGGCGCATTGCCTTTGATACATGTGTTCGTCAGGTGATCTGGATCATATCCTATTGGACGAGAAGTCCTGTGGCAGTGCTTTGTGTGGCAGCCAATAGGATTGTTTTTCAAGCATAGGTTTGGCATGAGGCATAACACATGTTGGTCATGTGATCTAGAAAGTGACTTGGTTTTGCATGCGAGGTATGAAGTATTCATAGGGGTTAAAGACTGGAATTGGAGCGTTTGTAACATGGACAATGCCGAGGAACATGACAAAATAGTTCTAGAAGTCCTATGGAGATTAAAAGAGAACGATCTCTTCGTCAAACCGGAGAAGTGCCATTTCAAAGTAAAAGAAGTGGACTTCCTCGGAATGATTGTGGGAACAGAAGGAATCTTGATGGATATGGAGAAAGTCAAGGCTGTACTAGAATGGCCAACTCCGAAAACTGTCAAACACCTTTGTTCATTCCTAGGCTTAGTGAACTTCTATCGCCGCTTTATCCAAGATTATGCGAAATTCACATGTCCACTCCATGATCTAACCAAAAAGGATCAGAAATTCAAATGGAGTACTCTATGCCAAGAAGAGCTTTTGACAAGCTGAAACATGCGTTCACCACCACCCCTATCCTCACCTACCCCAATAACAACTGCAAATTCCGCTTAGAAAGCGATGCATCGGACTATGCGACGGGTGCAGTACTATCTATAGAAAAAGAAAACGGAGTTTGGCACCCAGTTGCCTATAACTCACACTCCATGACCCCTGAAGAACAGAACTATCCGGTGGCAGATAAGGAAATGCTATCAGCTATCCGCTCATTGGAATTATGGCGCCACTACCTAGAAGGCGCAAAATATGAATTTGAAATATGGAACGACCACCAAAATCTACAGTGGTTTATGACACACCAAGACCTAAACAGACGACAGGCAAGATGGGCACAGTACCTATCCTGTTTCCATTTCACATGGCACCACAAAGCCGGAAACACGATGGGGAAAGCAGACACTCTGAGCCGAAGGGACAATCACGCCGAAGGAATTGAAGACAATAATAAAGGAGTTCTCGTCATTGACCCAACACATGTTAGGAACACCGTGGTCTTAATCTCCAATGATGGAGATGACCTCCTGTCAAAAATTCGAGAAGCAACGATCCGACTTCCGTCTGGATTCGTCAAAACGTTACAAGAAAAACAAAAATATGAAATCCTAGAAAGAAGGGTCCTAGAACACGAAGGAAAGATCTTCGTACCCGATGCTCTCAGGATGGAAATTATGAAACTCCACCATGACTCTCCAGTGGCAGGACACCCTGGATATGAGAAAACCTATGAATTGGTCACACATTCATACATGTGGCCTTCTATGAAAGAACAAATCAAAAATTATGTCTCACAGTGCAAGACTTGCACTAGAAGTAAGATGGGCAATAAGCCCCCTGCTGGGAAACTTATACCACTAGAGGTCCCTGAGAAACCTTGGCAGCACATCTCTGCCAATTATCATGCGGTTCTAGAACAAGTGCTTGTGTAACTACATATGCCTCATGCCAAGGCTGTTCTCGGAACACATTCCTATTGGCTGCCACATTAACACAGCCCGAACAGCTTCTATTTAATATATCACAGATCCGATCGTGGTTAGAAGCAGGACACGTTTCCATCAAGGAACGTTCCTCTGCCACAACAATTATTGAAACAGACACTCTAAAGTTGAGCGAATGTAAAGTGGAAGTGTAGTTGAAGAGCTGTTGCTCGAACAGTAGAATGAGGTGTAAAAACCAAGTAAACTTTGATGGAGTCTACTGGCGCTGATTGCATGGTTTATATACAGTACATGTGTGGCTATGTATAATATTACATAAGAGTTGTACCATTCCTACTATTAATCCCATTGGACGATAAGAAATGATGGATGACTGATCATAAGGTTTGGTACCTTGATGCTGATGCGTCCGGTGACCATGAGGCATGTCATAAGTGATGTGGCAGAGGGGCGTTGCATTATATGAGAATTGTGCGATTGGAAGCCATTCTGACCACGTGTCCTGGTTCTCTGAGCAATATAGCCTTAGATATTGTCCTATTTCCCGATTGATACGCTCCGTTTGTCCATCCGTTTGGGGGTGGTGCGCGGTTGACATAGATGTTTTTATTTTTAATGCATTGCATAAGTCTTTCATAAGGGTGGATGCGAATTGCGGTCCACGATCCGAGACGATGGATGTGGGTAAGCCATGATGCTTCCACACGTGTTGCATATAGAGTTTCGCTAAATCTAATGAAGAGCATGTTTTGTTGCATGGGGCAAATTCGACTTCTTTCGAAAAGCGATCAACAACTGTGAGAATCGCGTCGAATCCGTGTGACATGGGTAAATCTGTAATAAAATCGGCGGAGATGTGTTCCCAGGGTTTCTCAGGGACCTCTAAGGGTATGAGTTTCCCAGCAGGGGCCTTATTGCCTGTCTTGCTTCTAGCGCAAGTCTCGCACCATGAGACATAGTTTTTGATTTGTTCTTTCATAGCTGGCCACGTGTGAAACAACTCAGAAAACGTTGACTGAAAGTTGTGTAGTGGAAGTGGTAAAGAGGTTTACTAGTCAAGCTGTTGAGATGTAGGAAAGCAAGTAAACTTTGTTAGAGTCTACTGCCGCTAGTTGCATGGTATATATACTACGATACAAAGTTTGTGTTTATTTGTTCATACGGCTGTGTAGAGATAAGAGCTCTTAACGCCATTGGCTAAGTGTCATAGTGAGTCATGAGGAGTACACTGCCTTTGGTGGGCTGTGCGAATGAGTCATAGATAAGGCGTATAGCCTCTTGTCATGTGATCTGGAACTTATCCTATTGGACGTTGGGTCCGAAGGCTGTGTGATGTGTGGCAGCCAATAGGATTGCATTCCGAGCATAGGTTTTGCATGAGGCGAAACACGTGTAGGTCACGTGACTTCAAAAGGTGAAAGTGTTGAAGAGCGTTGTTCCGCTAGTGACCTTCTGAGTGTGAGCATAAGGGTCGAAGAAGATAGGGGTTAGAGGCGCGTTTGTAACAACGTGTATGAGCATGTGACCAGTTCATAGGTTTTTTCATAACCGGGGTGTCCTGCCACCGGTGTGTCATGGTATAGTTTCATAATTTCCATCCTTAGTACATCGGGTACGAAGATCTTTCCTTCGCGTTCTAAGACCCTTCTCTCGGATATGGCATAGTTCTGTTTTTCTTGTAACGTCTTGACAAATCCGGACGGAAGTCGGATCGTTGCTTCTCGAATCTTAGATAGCATGTCATCTCCGCTGTCGGAGATTAAGACCACGGTGTTCCTAACACGTGCTGGGTCAATGACAAGTACTCCTTTGTTGTCATCTTTGATTCCTTCGGCATGATCGTCTCTTCGGCTCAAGGCATCTGCTTTTCCCATCGTGACTCCGGCTTTGTGGTGCCATGTGAAGTGGAATCTGGATAGGTACTGTTACGATCACAGGATCTACACATGTCATCTCCCAATACGATCTCCTGATTCCATCTTCTTTATCGATCAGATCTTCCATTCCTTTACATCTTCCATTACAGATCTTGATTCGCTTCCATTCCATCAACATGAGGTACACTTCCATTCTACCACCTCCTCATGTCTCCCTCATGTACGCCTCATGGTACACACATGTGCTGCTACATCGGACACCTACGTATTATTGTTGACTGTACTCCTTTCCTTACTTAGCTAGAGTACAGCCACCATGTAACAGTATATAAGTAGTTCACTGTGGACCATAAGTCCTCAGTTCTTTTAATCTCAGAAGTCATACTCCTATCTCTTGCCCGAGATTAGCAATCGCTACTCGTGTCATCATCGATACTTGACTACGGTGGTCTTTGGCCGACAAACCCATAACAAGCCGCCCCTAGTGACTTGATCACGAGCTCTATCAACTCGCACCTTTACTCCTACGCGCCGGACAACTAGGCTTGTTTCAGGTACTGCGCCCATCTTGCCTGTCGTCGGTTTAGGTCTTGCCGTGTCATAAACCACTGTAGATTTTGGTGGTCATTCCATATTTTGAATTCATATTTTGCGCCTTCTAGATAGTGACGCCATAATTCCAAAGATCGGATAGCTGATAGCATTTCCTTATCTGCCACTGGGTAGTTCCGTTCTTCAGGGGTCATAGAGTGTGAGTTATAGGCAACGGGATGCCATACTCCTGGTTCTTTTTCAATAGATAAGATGGCGCCCGTCGTGTAGTCCGATGCGTCGCTCTCTAAGCGGAATTTGCAATTGTTATCGGGGTAAGCGAGGATGGGGGCGGTGGTGAAGGCATGTTTTAGCTTATCAAAAGCTTCTTGGAATAATGTTGTCCATTCGAACTTCTGATCCTTTTTGGTTAGATCGTGGAGTGGATGCGTGAATTTTGCATAGTCTTGGATGAAGCGACGATAGAAGTTCGCTAAGCCTAAGAACGAACAAATGTGTTTGACAGTTTTTGGAGTTGGCCAATCTAGTACAGCCTTTATGAAACAAACACTCTAAAGTTGAGCGAATGTGTAGTGGAAGTGGTAATGAAGAGCTGTTGCTCAGACAGTAGAATGGATGCGAAGACCAGTAAACTTTGTTAGAGTCTACTGCCGCTAGTTGCATGGTATATATACTACTATACATTGTTTGTGTCTATTTGGTCTAGGGCGTAGGGTGTAGATAAGAGTTCTTTGCGCTATTGGCTAAGTGTCATAGTGAGTCATAGATAAGGCACATTGCCTTTTGATGCATGTGTTCGTCATGTGATGTGGAGCTTATCCTATTGGATGAATGATCTGGAGGCTGTTCATAATGTGGCAGCCAATAGGGTTGCGTTCCGAGCATAGGTTTTGCATGAGGCGAAACACG
>JBBPMD010000571.1:0-18679 GCA_038090095.1 Zangia roseola | reverse complement strand
CCACAAGTACAAAAGGCAGAGAACGTTGTGCTTCGTATTGACAATGTTCCCTGGGTAAGTCGAATTGCAGTAAGGATTCTCGTAGATCTGACAATTTAACTGCAGGATATTACCCCTCCCGTTGTCGCTGCATGGCTGAAACATCCTATTATCCGTGTTCACATACTATTGGACCATCGAGGGAAGACCTGTAGTCATGCCTATGTCGAGTTGTCTACGGAGGAAATTGCTAGAGCAGCCCTCCGGTCGGTCCAAAATTCGGTGCTTGGAAAAGGAAAACGCGCACGTGGCGTCACAGTCACGCTCAGCAGTCAGAATGAGCTCATGCATGCGGTATGTCTTTAGCCAGAGCATAGCCAGCGACTCATCGTTTCTCTATTAGCTGTTCCCGTCATGGACAGGTGATTGGATCGGTTCTCGGCCCTCCATCTCTGGAATGCGGGATGAATCCTCGTCTTTGATGTCGAAGGCGGAGCTTGATTCATTGTTGAACCTCATCCAACGGCCTGATGTAAGTTCATTCGTCGAGCTTAATTCTCTTCGTTAACGCATCGTTGTTCAGTCGCATTTCTTGAAGGTGCCATCCCTTCCCTTCCATATGCTTATCAGCATCCTGTCAAAGTTTCCGGTGGATATCGATAGTAGGGTCTTTCGGGAGGTCAGGATTAGTGATTCAATGTTCTGTTGGTGCATCCTTTGGCATCCTTGCAACTGTTACTGACCCGCCGGATTGTGCAGATATTACACATGGTTAGTATCGATCATTACTGGTTGATCCTTGTAGACTGATGCATTGTTATAGCTGCACTTGATATTCTTGGGGCAGGTTGTCGACAATCCATCCCTCACGATCAGTCTGATCTCCTTAACGAACTATTGGAGGTTGCCGTCAACTGCAAAGGTAAGTTCAAGCAGTTATTCACTCTGCATTCTCCTTTTTTGACCTTTCGCTCGAAAGTATTCACGGAGGACCAAATCGCGACGTTGACAACGATCCACCAGGCATATAGCTCTGCATTTTCTGCGCAACTCAACTACCCGGCGATGCGACCTCCTATCATGCCGGTCATGTGGGACCTGTCTTCTGCAGGGTCCCCATACGGGGCGCTTGCTAGAGAATTTGGGCTCCCCGAAAATGTTGTGCACGCGCTCGCTCAAAGGCTAAACGGGTATCCTTGATTCGATATCTGGGCACCCATTATTAACGCTGTAGATTACGACATATTACGACCACATTCCTGCTTTCCGCGGTTGGCATCGACTGCCTTGTGACGCTTCTTGGGACTTCATGTCGAAAGCTTCTTCTGTTGCTTTTATTTTGCACATCGTATCGGTTGTTTCTTTATTGCTCCAGTTCGTTTTCTCGAGACCTCGCACCCTGCTATGGATTTTGCATATTGCATCCACTCCCTTCGCATCATGTTTCTATTTCACTCCCTCTGTAATGCCCAGCAAATGACCATACATTATGTTTGTATCGTAGAAAGGTTTCCAGGGCGTCGATGTTGAACGGAAACAATCCACGTTCTATGGTCTATTACAATCGAAAGCCTCTACCCCGATATCTCATAAATCCAAGCAGAGTACAACCGACGCAATAATGGTTGTGATGAGATCTCTGTACACTGGATGCTCCGATGAACGGCACGGGAGGGAGGTTTCTGCCGTCTAATCGTGCGAGTGCGGAACGAACAACTACTTCATACTAGTTCACAGCTAGTAACCGGACACATTCTTAACCATGCGGACGAGTCCCGAACCAATCAGTCCGCGTCGTTACAAGACGCTGTTCGGAAGCTCGCCGAGTCACGCTCTCCTTACCGTATTGAGGGCGGTGCAGTGTTGTCGATGTACAAGTCCGCTCCTTCAGCCCCCGCACCACGGCGTGTGACCTCATCCCGTAGCTCCTACAGGTCAGATCAACAGAGGGGTAAACCTGTCCCTCCGCAACTAATACTGATCCATGGCTGTGACCACCCACTTCCAGAAAGAAAGAAAAAGGGTGAGGCTCGCTTCAGGGGGGTCGACCTGTCAACGAGACGGCACCATCATATGTACGACACGGGCGTGCACAAGAAAAGAATAGGAGGATATGGCTGTTTTTAGATGCGACAAAAAATAGCGACTCCACGTACGTGTGGTCTGGGAGATCCGTCGTCGAATAGATGCCGCGTCGGGGAAAACATGAGGCGTGCAGCGTCACAAACGAGGAACAGGGGATTCAGAACGCAACCTTGATAGGCGAGAACGTGATGCTGTTGGTCGTTAGGTCGAGTCTCACTCGGCATGTTTACGCATCATAGGATCATCTCACACCCAGTCACGCGCTGAAGCCGGACGTCAACGTCCAAGCGCAAAGTTCGCCGCGTTTTAACCGAGCGTGACTCGGGAGTCTAGGATCTGACGTTAGACCAGACGACTTGGGAACCTATGAAAAAAAAAAAGCGGCGGCGTAGTGAACGGACCCGTTTTTCCTCCGTGGTCTTCTTTACATAAATCACTGGCGTACACACCATCCATGGTGCTGTATTCGTTTGCATTTGTTGCATATACAGGACTAGCGCATTGATAGGCGGTAGTGAAGACGACCGACCCGGTGGTCGCGGACGAACAGGCGAGTGACAACATCACTCAATCGTCCTGGCGGGTGGGCGGTGCGAACAAGGGATGGGTGAGACAATGGGTGACGCGACGTTCACAGCCATGTGTATGATGCCGAACAGTTTACTTACACGGCAGGTGCGGCGGCATTTGGACCCTGCACGCCGAAGGTGGTGATGTTGTTGTGTTGTGTTGTTGGGATGGGAGGTTGTTCAACGGCATGGTTCAGTGGATCGGGTTCGATCGATGTGTGTGATAGTAGCCCGATCATGAACTTGACGATGGAGAAGCAGAATGCAGTGGCTGTGATCTCACTCAAGTTCGTTGATCGGGGTGCCTGACTTGGAATCCGACTTCAACATCCACATCATGGACTGAAACTAGTACTACCGTTGCTCGCCTTCGTACCCCACTATCCGGGGATGTGAGAATGGGTTGTAGAGATGATCGTGACGTTCTGAATCTTTCCCTGAGGTGCCCTGGGCTAAACACTGCAGCCTCGCGCCCCGAAAAATTGTTCCTCTGACTCTTTTGGCTTTATTTCAAACTTCTAGACTCGTCGGTTGGCTTTCTGATTCAATTTATTTCTGGGGTAAAAATAGACTTCAAGACGGCGCGTACTGGAGTGGAGTTCGCTTGCCGGCTTGGTCATGGAAAGGCGACCGAACGTGAGGCAGACAAACCTGATGGTATCTCTTTTCTTTTTCGAATGCGACCTCGAACCCAGGTGGTTCGACCTTGGCATGTTTGATCTAACGTCAGGGATAACGGGGCCTATACGGGAGAAGGCAAGTACCATTTTTTTTTCTGATCCTTCCAGACTGGGGACGAGCGCGTCGTTCGCGAAGCCCTACAAGGTCAGTGTGTCCAGCCACATCTTCTTTCTGACACAGGCGGTCGAAACATCAGACACGTCCATGCTGCGGTAGGAATGGTTCAGAGTTCAACGAGCACGCACCACGACCTAATCCCTTGGTCACTGTTTCACGGTTTGCGGTTCGACCGCAGGAACACGTGGTTTTGGTGCTTGGAAGAGGGGGACGTTTCGTCCGGTACACAGGAAGAAACCGAGCACGTCCACTGGGCGACGGGATGACCATCGTTCTTCGCAGTCCGTGCGGGTCTTGCACCGCGTGTTGACAGTCTGCGCAGCGGAGCGTCGCTGCGCGAGAAGACACAACAGCCACGTTTCGCCCCCCGTTTCCTCCGTCGGGAGAACGTTGTCTGGCTGCGATCCGCGGGATGAATCGTCGACAGAGGCCAGACAAGAGACTGGAAACACACCGCATGCAAGCGTTTGAATGAAGTATCGCAACCCGACGTTACAGATCCGTTTCACGTACCCGAGTGTCTCGTTGACAAGCGCGAGTGCACGGACCACGCGCGGCTCCAAAGTGGGTAGTCACGGTTCGTGGCAAACTGGGCCGAATGTCCGGGTGCGGGAGCTGGCGCCCGCGGTGTTGAGAATCGACATGCTTGAAGAGCGGCCGTTGTATCAAAATGGCATGTAGGGTCCAGTTGCTACACCGTTTGAACGACGCGTTCCAGCGGCTCCAAGAGCCAAGGCTAGCCGCTTGACTACCACATACTGGGCCGACGATCCGAGTCGGCGCTTCGCTCCGGCGCCGTCGAACTTGGCAGGACAAGCGTGTCACTTGGTGAGCAGACTCGAAGCGCGATCTCAGGTGCTTCTGCTGTGCTCAGCGCGACACGATCGTATTTCAAGAACCGAGTAACACGACGTGACACCCAAGCGGTCCGAGATGTGCATATATCGTAGATTTCAACATAACTCGGAACATATCCATCCATCGTGAAAGACCTTTGCCTCCCCTCGACAAACAGGTCACGCCAGGCAAATTCTTTAATCACCGGCGTTTACCATTCAGTGACACGGCGCTGGTTGAATGTTTGAATAGCGAGTGGGACCACAGTGTCGCTGCCGGGCTGTGTATTTGGCTCGAGCGTGGATGTTACCCGTAGCCCTAATGACGTGTGTGGTCGGACCGGTATTTTGCTACCTGATGACCGGTGAACCCTTGGACGCGAGTGTTGGCATCTGATAAGTTTACAAACGTGCGGTTCTTTTTCACCAGTCTGCCACATACAGCAAGCGCTATCTCCTCTCGGCCACCCCGTCCTAACCTATCGGATCATCCTGTCACCTGTAGGGAGTCTAGGATAGGGCGCTCGCTTGCAGATGGTCGAGATCGGCACAGGGTTGTGGCCGGACTGCTCGGGGGTTCGAAACTATTACAGGGTCGTTATCCTGTTCATTGTCCCCGCCTAGGACGGTATGGACCGGATCTGACATCATCATCACCGACAACTAAATATAACCCGAATGATAAAAATGATGGGGCTAGCGCCCTGCGCCAGATTGACGTTTTAGTGCGGTACCTATAGGGATCTGTTACTTATGCGCAGCACGGATGTTCTGATAGACACACAAGGAAGAGTACAGCCATGATAATAGGCACCGATAATGGAACAACCAGGGTATAATAATGTACACGCCCAGATAACGATAACTATGTAAAGAGGGGTCAAAAATCCCATGAAGCGGCGACGTCCGGTGCAAAGGACACGTCCATGTGTGAAAGTGAGCTCCACGCCTCCTTGGAATGGCCGAGCGCCCAGGCATCGATGGCAGCACTCCAATCTTGGAGATCATCGAGCGCACATTCGCGTGCGAAAGCATCATCGGACGGAGTTTTCAAAGGGGATTCTTCGGCAAAGATGCGAGATTCTTTTTCGTAAGCAATCGAGATGGATTGCACATGGCAGGACTCGAGTGCGTGCAAGGTAGATGACAGATCGTCGACAGGGATGCGAGAGGCATCGATGCGTACGTGAGAGACACGAGGATGGGAAGACGTGTGCGGAAGCGGAGCGAGGGCTGAGCCAAGATGAAATGAATGAAGCGACGGGCATGCGTGCAGCCACGTTGAGCATGCCGTGGCTTCTGAATGAGGATCTGACGAGTACATGCTGCCTGTGAGGACAAGCTTCTCAAGGGACGAGGATGCGATTTCGTCGATTTTTGTGTCGCAGCCGAGCCAGGTGTCGTGGATCTCGAGGGAGCGGAGGGAGGGGATACGGAGGAGGACGGGGAGAGAGAGATTGCTGCCGAAGCGTGGGTGTGGTGGGATATCAAAGTCATTTGTGACGACGGGGACATCAAAAGGGACATCACACGGGTCGACGTGAATGGCTGAACGAGTGATGCGGGAGAGAGTGAGATGGGAGAGGGAAGGGAGAGAGGCCGCGAGTGCGACGGCGAGACGCTCTGAGCTAGAGGGCGGATGAATACGGTGTAGTGGAAGAAAGGAGACGGGGGCTTACACGGGAGCGACGTCCTCTGTGGACGAGGAGCGGATGTGCAAGGAGTGCACGTGGTAGAGACGGGTGAATGCGTCGACGAGTGTCAGCGGGTCGATGGGGGCGGCAAGGGAGAGGGAGAGGACGCCGAGACGGGTGCAGGCGCGGAGGATGTCGGAGATTGCGGCGGAGTCGTTATGTTGAATGGATATGGCGAGGGATCTGACATATGCGCCATAGCGGGGGGGTACATGGCGGGCAAAGGCGAGGAGAGAGGATGACGTGGGGAGGATGACGTTGGCGAAGATGGCGGGGAGACACAGCTCGCGGGCGGACCAGGAAGTGAGGGAGAATGTACGGACGGCGTGTTGAGGGAGGAGATGGACAATGGCGAGGTGCAGTTCGGCGGGGAGAATGTACCAAGACATGACGTTGATTATTCTACCAACTTGGGGTATTTATCATGTCTGATTCACAAAAATCACTTATTCCATATCGAGAATAAAGTTCACACCGAGAATCACTCCTATTTTTCACCATCCGGCCGACGCGGCGCAGCATTCTCCGTCTATCCCGGCGCAATCAAGCCACGAGATCTCATTCAATTACGATTCCGTCGGGTGGCAGTGCTACAAACTATCACGTCTTTCCTCCCGCGGCTTTGGCATCCTCAGCCGCTGCAACTGCAGGATTCACCTTTTTACCGTCCTTCCAACGGATGCGGGGTGGTGGGGCTCGGTTCCGTCGTCCCTCGCGAGACCGTACACGCACCACTACACAACAGCATCAGCAACGTCCCTTCCAAACAACCCCAGTCACTCACCATGCGAGTGAATCGCGCACGAGACACAGTATGCAATCTTGATGTACAACTTCGGTATCACATATTCTACCCCACCAAATCAGCATCACCAGATCCCAGTCGACACAGCATACGCACCAGGGTACACGCTCGCCTCGCTGATATCACGCACGGCAGCGCTCTCGACCATGTTTCGGACGGTGAAACGCTTGATCGCCTTGTCTTTTGCAACGCATCGCGAGCAGTTGGAGCAGCGCACAAAGGTGACATGGCCGCGTCCCTTTTTGTTGCGGCCCCCATTTCTTCTTTTCTTGGTCTGTCGAGTATGGCGTGAGCAGTGTCCATCCATATGCCCTTCCAAGGAATCCACCCGCTGCACCCATCCTCTTCTCCCGTTCCATGGTCCCTCTCGCACGATAGCCTCATGACACAGAAACTAGACTTACCATATTGCAGTCCCGGTCAGTGTCTTGACGGTGTCGGTCGTGTCCTAGCAGCAGCACCTTCCTCTCATCCATTCTCGGCATCTCCCGATTATAAATTCCCACCCTGTACCTCGACCTGCCCTGAGCTCACAAAGCATCATGCCATAGATCTCTTTAAAACACGTCCGTCTCGACTTCGTTCTCGTCCCTCGGGTCCACGCACTGCCGCCTCAACACCGCCTGCTCTTCCTTCTCCTTGAACACCTTGCTCAGCACAAACCTGCCGTCACATCCTATCCGGAATTCCTCTGCGCGCGCTGATCGGATGTCTTGGAGATAACCGAGAATCGCGAGCCCGTCCTGTGTGTCACGTCAGATCAGCGGTCCCTCCAAGCCGACAACGAACCTCGACACCCAGTCGGATATCCTCCCCGATCGCCGTAAATAGCAGGTTCTCAACTTCTTCGCTTGGCGCGTCCAGGAGACGTGATGCCTTGGCACACGCCAGAATACCCGGTCCGGATGTCGACTTCTGTTGCAGGTATTGCGAGTTGAACGCGTCCAGCGAGAGCTCAGCAGGCTTCATCATCGCCACAGCCTCATCGAGAACGGACTTGATCATCTCCGAGACGTCGCTCATCGAAGCCACTGCAACGTCCCATGTTGGTCACAAACCGGCGCAAAATCGCCCGAGTGCTCACCTGCTTTGGCCAGTTCCACGACGCGCACGTGGACTTCTGGATGCTGTGGATCGAGCGTGTGTGCACGGCGGAGTACCTGCGTCGCTCGCAAGTACTTCTCTACAGCTTGTTTCAACCTCCCCATCAGCAACGCTCAGCCAAAGTACGCACTTTGCCGTATCGCCACATCAAACACGGCCACGTTCACATCTATCCTGTCCTTCCCAAACTCGCCCAACGTCCCCAGGATTTTGCTCGCCCGCTCCAACGGATCTTCCGCCCTGACGAGTTTCAGCCCCTCTGGGTCGTCATCCTTGACCGGCGGGGGTTCGAGTCCCCTATCTTCGTTTTGTTTCATCCGCACTAGTATCCGAAAGGTAACATGGTACTTATAGAAACGGAAAGAACGACGCCACAATTCACCCTTTTGTAAGCTCGTATCGTCATAGTCTTGCGGGGTTTCTGCAGTCGCTTTATGCGCCGCCTTCTTTGCCTTGTTCAGCGCTTTCTTGGACACCTCGCCAGAAGGTTCTGCCAGGGGGGAGATCTGTTCGGAAGAAGTCCAATACACGAGGTTGTGGATGCTTACCCGGCGGATGTAGGGACGTGATGATCGAGGGATCGTCGTGCAGCTGAACCCATATCTGTCCAAATATCCGTTAGTGTAGGATACTTAGGTAAAAAGGGTGCCATTACTCGAGCGGTCCACACCGCAGCATGAATATATGCTGCGTGCGAGTGGAGATTGTCTTCCCATCCCAGCATCCTGTCGACGTGTCACATGAGTCATGGACCGGCTTCAAGGGGGCGAACGCACGCAATGTAAGAACCGAGCATGCTTTTACGAATCGAATACAGGTGGAAGTCGTATTGCTCCTCGCGGAAACTTTGGAATATCTCATAGGCAAGCGTCAATGCCGGACGAGCACATCAGACAGCGAAGCCTCTACCTTGTGGATCGAATAATACGTCTTGAGCGCGTGGTGGTACTTTCCAAGCTGTCTCTGTGTATCGCCCAATTCGGTGAGGTAGTGCAACGCTTGCATTTCCCAAAGATCTAGACCCGGGGGCACGCCCTTCTGGAAAATATGGCGAGTATTCAGATGTCGGCGCGCACCCGCAGAAAGCGATGCACACCTTGGTGAACAAGCCCAAGATGTCGTCCGCTTCGCGGATCAACCCTGCACGCAGACGGTACTTGCCCGACTTGGTGTTCACATACCGATCTTGTCCGTCGAGTTTCCGCGCTTCGTCCATGGCACGCACGGCTCCAAATGGGTCTCCGGCACGTTTCAGCACACGTGCCTTGGTCATGTACAGTTCAGGCAACGTTGGCGTGTGTTCGATCGCAGTCTGGAGAATCTCGAGCGATTTTTGGTAGTGGCCCAAGCAGGAATAGTGTTGTGCGAGAAAATAGAGCGTCCAGAGATAGTCTGTGGGGTCCGGGGAGGTTGGCGCCGGATTGTTAGGGGTCACACGCGCAGAGATATCTTCGACGATCTCTTGAATGGAGGCGAGTTTGAACGGATCTGCATATAGCGTTTTGAGGTCGCTAAAGATGGAGGGTATCCCTTTCTGCAAGGCGTGTTCGAGGTAAGGCTTGACTAGTTCCTTGAATTTGTCGCCTGGAAACGGTTCAAAGACGCGGTTTAGGATATAAACTGTGAATCACCTGTTGCGATGGCCAGTGCGAGTCGTTGATGGGTGCTTGCTTTGGGGTGCTTGGATGCGAACTCGTTCAAGATGCAGAGCGCTTTTTCGCGCGACTCGTCCGTCGGGCTGGCTTTCGTGGCGTTAGACCGCATCAACAGAGGAAGCTGCTGTGCGCATTACCAAGATCGATGCCAGCGTTGGCGAGGAAACTCCTGTAATAATCTTGACTGTCGGGATTTTGGTCAATCAGATCTCTCCACGCTTGTTCAGCTGCCTGCGTCCACTCCTCCTTTTGTGCGTTATCTGCCTCGGCGGTCAACGTCAACTTTCCGAATAGGCGTGCTTTTAGGTTGTGTTAGACCACTAATTATCCCTAGGTCAACACGACCTGCCTCTTGTTTCTGTGATTGCGGGACGATCGACCAACATGCGATCCTTGACCTTCTGATCCAGTAGAGACAAGGCTTCTTGCCACTCTCCCAACTCTTCCAGTATGCGGATGTAGAAGAAGACAAATTCGGTGTACTCGGCATCACGACTGGGAACGTTCTGGGATGGACAGTGAGTGTACAGAAAGACAGAGTGATCAGATCGTACTCGTAGGAAAGCGTCAATGTGATCCAAGTAGCGTCTCGCTTCGGCTAAGTTACCGGCTAGCTTGTTCGCAAGCACGGCGCCAACCCAGTGGACACGTACATAAGGCCGCAAGCGAAGCATCTGCGTGCGCGATTCGACGAGCGTGTCGTACTGGCGGGTGTGTGTTTGAAGAATGGATGTTTCTCGAACGATGTTGAAGTTGTCCTGTCATGCCAGGGTCAATGAGATAGGATGGCACGTGCATTCAGAAAGGACCTTGTCGATCTTGAGTGCCATCGTGTATGATTTGAGTGCTTCTTCGTAGTTGTGTTCGCCCTTTTGTACGAGGGCCCAGACGTGCCAGCATATGTGCGATTGGAGGTCTTTGCGCATGCCATCCTTGATGAGTGCAATGCCTGCGTCGCGCTCACCGAGATGCACCATCACGAGACCCTTCATACACATGGTTTCTACTGCAGTTCAGGACAAGTACAGGATCAGACAAGGGAGCGTACACACCGCCATGTTGGGGGTATTTCTTGAGGATCTGGTCGGCGATTTTTCGCCCCTTGGAGAGCTGTTTTTGTTCATAGGCTTGGAGTAGCTCTGAGAAGAGTTTGCGCTCCTTTTGGGAGAGTGTTTGGGTGGCCATGGCGTGCTTGAAGCAACCTTGCCTCAAGGCTGAGGATCTCGGCTGAACGGAGCCTCAATCGGCACACACCGGCACCTACTCGGAGTGTAAAATAATAAATCTTCGACGGGCTTAGGGACAGACTGTACTCGTCGTCACCGCCGACGACGACGACGACGACAATGGTGGCCCAAACGCGCACCGCCAACGCGTCCTCCAAGAAACTCACATTCAACGAAAAGATCGTCGGAAAGTCGCTCTCCACCGACACGCTCCTTAAGAAACTCAAGGAGCTCCACACCGAACTCGCCGAACTCGACCAGGAGCTCGTCGACGTCAACTCCCTCTCCGCCGTGCGCTCGCAGCTCATCAACACCTCTCTTCTCCTCCACAAGGACAGGGGCGTCAAGGCCTACACCGCGTGCTGTCTCGCAGACATCCTCAGACTATACGCACCGGATGCCCCTTATACCCAAAACGAACTCAAGGACATCTTTCAGTTCTTCTTCAGGCAGCTCTCTGCCGGACTCAAGGGCACCGATGCTCCCTATTACAACGAATACTTTCACCTCCTCGAGTCCCTCTCCTCCGTCAAGAGCGTCGTGCTCGTGTGCGATCTGCCACACGCTGACGAACTCATGTCGGAAGTCTTTCGCGATTTCTTTGCGCTCGTACGACGTGATCTTGCTAAAAAGATCGAGCTGTTTATTTCCGACATCCTCGTCGCGCTCATCGACGAGTGTCAGTCACTCCCGAGTGATGTCTTGGATACAATCATGGCGCAGTTTTTGGACAAGAACACGGTGCGTCGTCTGCTACGCTCGGCGCACGTCTCATTCACAATGGCCGTCTAGCGTTTGGACCAGCCAGCCTACCGACTCGCCGTGCAGATATGCAATGCGACGTCGGACAAGTTACAGCGTCACGTTTGCCAATACTTTACTGACATCATTGTCACGAATTCCCGGGATCTCGACGCAGATAGTGACTTTGATGAAATACGCACGGCACACGATCTCGTCAAACAACTGAGCAAGTCGTGTCCATCATTGTTGCACAGCGTCATACCACAACTCGAGGAAGAACTTCGTGTGGACCAAGTACAAGTAAGGTTGATCGTGACCCAAGCACTAGGAGAGATGTTCGCCGAGAAGGGCGGCTCCGATCTCATCAAGAAATATCCGACGACGTGGAATGTGTGGTTGATGCGCAAAGGCGACAAGGCAGCGCCTGTACGCCTGAAACTTGTTGAAAGCGCCAAGGGGTTGCTCTTGAACTTGCCTGAACACAGAGAGACAATCGAAGGCAAGCTTCCTGTCTCGGGACCTGTAAACACAGCCTTGACGCGTTCTTGTTTAGAAACGCTCAACCTCAAACTCCTAGACCCTGACGAGAAAGTCCGTGCAGCCGTGTGCAAAGTGTATTCTCAGCTTGATTATGAAACCGCGCTTCACTATGTCTCGGAGACACAACTTCGCGCACTGAGTGGTCGTGGAATGGATAAGAAGCAGGCAGTTCGTGTGGAGGCCATGAATGCACTCGGCAAGCTGTACAGCCTTGCATGTCCAGAGATGTATGCCCCCGTTCCGAATGGGTGTTGCCATCTGACGCGTTTATATCCAGCGAGGGTGGCGATACGTTTGCGATTGCACATTTTGGATGGATTCCAAGAGAAATCTTGCAAATATCCAACCTGACTTCTGAAGCCAAAGCTGCCGTGGAGCAAGTCATTGCCGACTACGTTCTTCCCTTGCCTTCGCCTTCCACGAATTCCGCCTCTACATCGAAAAATGTCGAGGTCGATGAGGTTGCGTGGACAGATCACTTACTCGATACTATGCAACATCTGGATGCCCGCAGTATCAACACGGTTCTTAATTTTAGCGGAATTAAAGCAAAGTGCGCGGGTTGAATTTCGTTTGTGAATATTTTTGATCGATGCCGTGCCAGTCGCCCGACCGTATATGAGCATTACCTGCATGCATGCATACAGAACAACGTAAGCCCTCGTTGGATATCCCATCGTGCCTTTTCCTTATCGGTCCTCAGGGCGGCGTGATCGACGAAAACGAGGATGCCATTATTCAGCGCCTAAACAACGTGGTCAAACAATTGTCTCGTGCGCGGTTTCCCGGATTTTATTTAAATTCCTGACTGGTCTCTAGGTCAGTTCCCCGATCCACCAAAAGCAGCTGAGGACATGCATGAGTTTGCCAAGGCGAACGAGAACAGACTTTACAAGTTGCTCAAGACGTGCATGGATCCTCAGTCTGATTTAAAGAGCATCGTGAAAGCCTCGAACGAGTTTTTACGGCGTGTAGAGCAGTCACTCGAGTCCATACTTTCGACGATGACGATTCTTTTGCGTCGTGCGACGCTACGTATCGTCAACCAGTCGTCTGTATCGACGCTTATCAAAAGAGTGCAAAAGTCGGCTCCGACGTCAAAGCATGCACAACAACTCTTGACGTTTATATCAAAGCATTGTCCGATGCTCTACAAACCCCACGTCAGTGAACTCACAAAGGCGATTGCCGATGAGAGAAACGCCACTTTGGTGGAGGTTGGCATGCACGCACTCGCAGCCTTGGTGAAAACTGACGAGTCCCAAGCGACATTGGACAAGTGTGTTTCTTTTCCTCTGCTGAAGTAATTTGTTGACATCGATGCGTCAGACGAACGTCGGAACGCATAACGCGTTTTGCGCTTGGAGAAAACCCTAGAATTGCCAAGTTTGCCGCCCGTCTACTGGCTTCCCTGAAGGATCACGGAGATTCTTGTGTGGAAATCATCGAAGTGCGTGACTTTTGTCCATTCTCGACTGTGATTATTCATTGCCTGAAGTCGATCGCGGAGAGACTTTCGGAGGCGACACCAGAGGAACTAGTTGCACACACAACTGTTCTAGCACAGATGGCCCGCTTCAAGTCTGATGCATTCGAACATAGAAGTGACGATATCATGGCATTCCTGATTAAGAAACTTCTCATGGGTCGACAGTCGAAAGCTCCAGTAAGGATGCACCCGTGATCAGCTTCGAATGGAGACTGACTTGTTCTTGTGATTAGGAGGATATGGACGTGGACGAGGACTGGATGGAAGATGAAGATATGGCGCCAATCCAAAAAGCCAGGATCCTTGCGTTGAAAGTCTGTCGGAATCGGTGTCTCGCCCATGCGTCATCAGCAACGGCGGTAGAGCTTGCGACACCTGCGCTCAAAATGTTTTCTACGTTGCTTGAGCACTCGGGATCATTTACGCCAGATACACCAGACAGGTGAGATCTTTCTGAACATGAAACTTGGACGTGAGGCTGATACACGTTGGTTAGTCCGCCGGTGAAGTCACGCATGCGATTGCAAGCCGCCGTATCATTTTTACACCTTTCTGCCGTCGAAGCATATGCAAACGCAATAAATAGCCATTTCATATGGCTCGCGATCTCGGTCCAGGTAAGGGTACTCTTTGAACTATGGTACTCACTGATGCTGATGTGGATTTGCTCAGGACCCTTGCTTCCACGTCCGAATGAAGTTTTTAACAAAACTTGTGTCCCTATTAACCACACGTAAACTCCCTCCACGCTTTAACGTGATACCCTTCCTCACAATTCACGATCCTGAGGCCGAGGTTCGAGACACGGTGAGTTACAGTCGATGCAGTGCAGGACCAAGGACTGAAGCCGCCCTTAGGCCATAGCCTATATATATTTTGTCATGCGATCTATTCAACCTGCGGCGCGCGTCGAGCATCTAGAAATAATATTCATCCGTCTTCTCCATCTTCTCGCACATCATCCCGATTTTTCTACCGCACACGAAAATATGCAAGAGATGGCAAAGTACGTTTTCGTTTGAGCTTCTGTCCCGGTCCGCTCACGTCGCGTGCTAGATATATCGAATTCTACCTTGACTTGATTGCAAGTTCCGACAATATCGCACTCCTGTATCACTTGGCGCTGAAAGCCAAGACGGTGCGTGACTCTGAGTCACATACGTATAGCGAGGTGCGACGATGTTCGCACGAGTTTTGGACGTTGGTTGAATGTGTTGTTTTAGAATCTTTACACGATCTCTGAGCTGGCACAAGTATTGATCAGGGCTCGCGCGCAAACTCGCTCGTGGTCCATTCAGAGCTACCCCGGTAAGGTCAAACTGCCCTCGGATATTTTGCGCTCGCTGCCAAATCCAGAAGCGGTGGCCAAGGTAAGCGACATAATCCAAGGTTCATACACAAGGTTCATCCCGCATCTAGTTGGTGAAAACCCAATACCTGTCCGATGAGACCATTACATGGCTAAAGGAAGCCAAGGGGCAGAAGCCAGCGGCGGCCACCAAGGTACATAAAAGTTCAAATTTGATGCACGTTCGTGACCCGTTCATACCTTGTAATATAGGAGAAAAGACGGGAACCGAAGGAGAAGGATGGCAAGTCCCCGCCTGCCAAGCGGAAGGCGTCTCGAGTGCGAGCAAACGGTGCACCAAAGTGAGTTGCTGTGCGATGCGGAGTATACGCCCCGGGCCGCTGACGTCATCTTCTTCACAGGCGCGCCAAGACGCAGAAGGCGGCGAGGTGGAACAGTGATCAGTCCGAATCAGAAGAAGAACCCTCGGGCGATGACTCGGTTCCTGACCCATCAGAAAGGGCGACGTCCCCGAGACGCTCTAGTTCTGTGCCTAGCGAAATCGATCAGGAGAGTCGCAAGGAAGAAGACGGTGAACCATTATCGGAACGAGGGAAGAAGCTGGGCAGGAAGGCAAGAGTGAAGGCACAGGTGAGTCATCATGCATCATGCTTCGCAGTCACGGGTTTAATGCGTCGACCAGGAAAAGATTAGCAAGCAAGTCAAGAAGAGCACGACACGCTCGAGAAAGTCATAACGTGTCGGTGTGGATCGTACATGGACCTCTCTCTATTCGTGATGCCTTGTATTGTTATGGATGCTATCGAAATTCTCATGCTTTCTGTCTCGGTGGAGGTTGGACGCTGTAAGTCACCGGCATGAACGTAAGTCGTTGGATTCTGCCCCTGCCTCAGGCACATGCCTGGTTGCTATCGATATGTAGCATTATACAGCCACATCTGGCGCTACGGTCCGTTATTTATCGAAGGTGCGCTTTTAATTTAGCCGCGTCTCGTCAATGACAATGTACCCATTTGTGGCGCAGCGGCATAGTTGGATGCTCTCTGTGGCTGCGTGCAGTCACCGAACGCAAAAATACTCGTTCTCATGTCAACCTCCAACATACGCAACTTTGTTCCTGGATCCATTTAATGGCTTTCCTCAGGTCCCTGAGGATGAGAACTACCCGACCGCGAGAGCGCCGCATGTCGCGTCTAATCATCCGGTGTCTTTTTGTAAACCGTGTGTTGGTGAGGGCATTACATCCCTTGATGGTCGCGAAATGCCTTCCAAATAATTTTTTATCGGTTCGTGGTCACGGGTACAAAGGTTGACCGAGGTATCGCAGAAACCGTAGCCTTGTAAATATGATCGACTCCGATTTCTATGCTCCGATGTACTGGGGTAAGCCTGTCGTTTTCTATCATGCCTTTCGACGGACGCTGACGCGCGATTGTAGGCTTCGTCCTCTCTACCTTGTGCGCATTGTTCTGTCTGTTGTGAATGTACGCTGACGCGCGCCATCGTGCTAGTCTTTTAGGCGGCACGTTGATCCAGGGATACATGTACTACAGCCGTAGTCGGGACTCGATCGGTCTTCAACTAATGGTGCGCACGACGTGCTTGTTCAATGCCCATGTACAGTTCTCACTGTCGAGATTGGTCTCCAGGTCGCGTTGATGCTGTGAGCCCACCCGATTTTTGCATGACGGTCGCAGAGACCTGTATATGTAACAGCGCTCTCGACGTGGCGTCCACAGTAGTGATGGGTATCACCGTGTTCCAGTACTTTGTGATTCTTCCTCGTCAAATTATTGGCATGAGCCCCGTTGACGAGGTCGTTAGATCGACAACTTTGGCAATGATGCGGTGTTCAGATCCATCCCACGGCGAGTTGTGCGTCAGGGGTCGTCGCCGTCGCTGACGTCCTAGGGCGTAGTGAATGGGTTTTCGAGGCGATATTGACCGCAATTGTGACGTGCATGTGCGTCGACGGATGTATCCTAGTCTCCTTGCTGATCATTGTCATTGGGTCCATGGCGAACGTAGCGCCCAAGTGTATTTTGCGTCGCGCATCCGGAAAGGTGGGTGTGCTATTGTGTTGCAAATACCGACTTGTATTGATTCGATGTAGTCATGCAAGAATACGCCGTGTTCGGGTGCTGGGAGTGTATCATTCCCGGGATCATAGTGAGCATCTGTTCATACGCCTGCAATGGCCGTATGTATGACGATTGACCGTCCGTAGACAGGCACGGCGCTTCTGTCGCTAGGTGAGTGCTGCGTGCTTGAGGTGTCCACTCAATTTGGCCGACGGTGGTACAGTGGCGTGCATTGGCAAGTATCCTGGTCCCCCGTCTCATACGGACTCTCGCTGACTCTGCCTGGCAGTAAAAACGGTGATTGTAGCCACCACGCCCCCCAAGAAACTCGGCGGTACATCCATAATCGTATGTCGGTCCCCCATATGCCGCCCTCCGCATTTCACCCCTTTCAGGTCACCAGGTCGTTCGAGGAATGTTTCGCTGCCATTTCGGACCTCTTCTCGACCTGCATGCTTTGTTTCATCCTTGCATCCGGCCAGCAAAGCATGCGTAGGTCAGTTCGAGCATCATTCTTTCCGTCGCACATGGTGTGAGCGCTGTCCTTGCAGGATGAGATCGCCGATCCGTCGCCTCTTTTTCTTCATTCTCAACCGTGGCATATTGGTGACGATCCTCCAGATCGCTACGCTTGCCGCCCTTGTCGCCAAGCCTGGCCTCATGTACTGGTAAGCCATCAGTTTGTTGTATTTATTGGCGCACCCACTGGACACACCCAGGGTACCATTTCACCTTTCGAAAAGTAAACTGTACACGAATACACTGCGTAAGTTGTATCCTCGTGTGGGTTCTGACCTCGGCTGATATGGTGTGCCTGGTCTAGTGGCCATGTGAGTGGCTCTCTGGATGATTAAGGCATCGTAGTGTGTTAACCGACAACAGGCTCAACTCGCGCCTTCGATCTGACAATGTACCGTCGCGACCTCGGGTCCAACATTTTGACCGAGGTGTATCCCTTCAGGTGAGATGATATCCACCTGTTTGATTGCGACTCGGAGGAACCTGACACGTGCCAGGATATGTCAAGCGGAGAAAGTGCGAGCCACGTGCCTACGGAACGGAGTCAGATTCAAGGACAGGAGAACGTGGGGGTGGATTTAGAGGCACGGTCCGTGCCAGGGGCACCGAAGAAACAATGCTGATATAGCAATGCCCCCACGTTGCAAATATGTGGACCAACCTGGTGACATACTGTGCCAAGCGCGTCGGAAGTCCATTGGGGATATCTGTACAGTGGCTTATCCCCGAAGAATACACTGTATAGATGACAAGATGTAAATTCTATGCAAGTCGAGCTATATCCCTGATGCTATACTATGATAGACGATAAATAGCGGTGATGTCGAGAGATGAATCTCGTGAGGCACAAGATGTGACAGGATGATGAGATCACGTGTGACTCATGATTAGATGGCACGCCAACAAACGCTGCGTTACTACTAGTGAGTGGCGTTGCCACTGAGGACCTTGCTTGTAAATCCTTTGTGCAAACGAGATCCATAATAAAGAGATGCTAATTAGTAGTTTATAACTGAAACCATTATAAACTAGTTTTATTTTCAACGGTCGTGTTACTAAAGGTCCGCGTCATAGATGTAAGCATAACAGGTTTCAACCGGGCATCAGATACCCCTCTTTTTTCTGGCTTACCTCTCATCATCATCAACGTCTCTTATATTTACCTCTGTTTTATGTTATTTATTATTTATTTATGTGTACGTTTTGCACACGAAGCGACGTGTGGATGAACCTTGCACAAGCAAGG
>JBBPMD010000570.1:0-18723 GCA_038090095.1 Zangia roseola | reverse complement strand
AGGGGTTGAACGTAGGCTGCAAAAAAATCGTGTTGTAAGATGCGAAATATCATCCGCAGCTGGACAACAGAGTGTCCGGCTAATCCCCGGCTAGGCCAGTCACTCTCGGGCTCATTGTTGATGATTACGGAATCGTATAGCCCATAGGGATGACCAGTCGTCGGAGGGATGGCGCGGAGTGTCTGCGGCGCTTCCAGATCCCCATTGTGATATGATTTATTCTGCACGCGTAGGCTATGCCATATCTGAACTTTGAGCTTATCGAGTGGGGCTGCACTACCAGTCTGCTGGAAGATGAATGCAGAGACGGCAGGAACAAGGTCGAGTAGCTGGTATGTGGCAGCAGCCTCGAAAAGCATTGGCCGTAGTGATGGCTTGTTTGCCAGATGGAATGCTGTCGTCGAGGTTGCGAAGGTGCGGAAGGGTTTGAGGGCGGAGGGGTGGAGTCCACGAATGAGGGAAGACGCGATGGCAAAATAGTCGGGTATGGGTCGTATTGGGGTGAGATAATCCTCGAGGAGGTGCTTCTCAGTGTCTGGTTCATGATCTTCCTCAATAACGCCTCCGCCTGCTGTGTCCGCGTTGTTGTTCTCCTGTAAGTAAGTTGATAGGTCGAACCGGAAGCATTTTTCCAGCCTGTCGAGGTGGCGCGCGATCTGGGAGTAATAGTTTTGGTTGTTCCCAGCACGCGCGGGTACTTTGATCTCCTGGACGTGTGCGTGCTCTGTGACATCCGCGCTCCACTGCATTGCAGCTCCGGATTGTCGAATCCCAGGGACGACACTCTGAAGGAGCTCCAATTTAGGTAGCTCCCAGTTCTGCCTTGCACCGTGGCGGATGATCGCATCCTTATTATCATGAAATTTTTGAAGCACCTGCACGACCCCACCTCAGTCAACACTTTTCGGGAGCAATAGCAGTCTCAGAGACCCCTTTACCTTGTAGGTAGTAAATGATCTCTTAGATATGGCCTCGCAGGAGCCTCTCGCTCTAAAAATATTACAGGGTCACTTAGGGCCTCGTTCGGGCCTCGTTCGGGCCTCACCAGTGCCCCACCTCTCAACACCTACATTCTAGCGCCTCCCTTCGGCATCACTCGGGCCCCGTGCGGTCCACCCTTGTAACATCGCAGGCAGTCCTACAGGTCATCGTCGAAGCCTCCGCGGCATCGCTCGCGCTCCACGCGGTCCGCCCTCGTAGCATCGCGGGCAGTCCTACATGTCCTCGTCAGAGCCTCTGCTCCAACATGTCGCTCCAATTCGCTTCCTTTCACTTGTTTTCTCCGCTCTTTTTTTCTCTTATGCCACTGAAACTTCCCACTCGCCGTGCTCAACCTGTCACAAGGGGACTTGGTCGTCATTTCGAAAGTCCAAGGCGTCCCAGAGACAAGAAGAAGACACAGGCGTTTGTCGAGATCGCCGGGCATGCTGCCAAGCGTCGTCATCTGTTGGCCCGACTCGAGCAGCTCCAACGAAAAGACACACTCCGACCACCTCAAGCTTCCCCAGGCCCAACCGCTCCAATCGATCAGGCAGATGTTGACGATGGTTTCGATATCCCATTCGCAGACATGGACATCGAAGAAGACTACCACGAGGAGCACATAGATCACGGCAACCAGGACGACGACCATGACAACTATCCTGCTCTCACTTCCAAACCTCGTCGCATTCTTCCTGACCCACCAGCCCAACGTTTGTCCAACAGCTGGAAAGCGCTGATCCCTACACTCATCGCGCCATACCTCAGTTACGTCTCTCGGACACTTGGAAAACCCCTCCCGCCCATTTCACGGTTACTATCGCATTGCAAACGGAGCGAATGCACCTCAAAATCAGTTAACATTCTCTGCCTTCTATTTGATCGTAAGTCGCCAAACTCTTGGCCATAACTTGTCCTTACGAGCCTTAGACTTTGTCTCTGTCGATGTTGTGAGCTGCGAGTGTTCAACGATGGCCCAAGTCCTCGTCTTTCACAGACTTTTTCCCACTGCGCCTTCCCAGCCTCGTATGGCTGTCTCTGTCGAGTTACTCGGATTCTACCGTGCGCTATTCCAGCGGTCGTGTGATGCAGTCAATGCGCTGGCGTCTGCATTGCACACTTACTATATTCGCCGTGGCTATCGGATGGTCAACAAGCAGGTGGGTCACTGCGTCTAATAGCTTGCCTCTCTATTTCATACCCACCCTCGCAGAACGAAGCTATTCAGGAACCCTTCCGGCGTAGCCTTGGCTTCGCTATACAATGGTATGACATCTTACAGGTCGAAGTTGAGCGGAACATGGAAGCTGTTGTTCAGAAATGTCGGGACCAAGTCCGGAAATCAAAGTGGCCCTTCATCTCCGCACCGTCGACACCGTCTCATTTGTCGTACCTTACAACACCCGATGTCCGATCACATCCGACTCCCAGGCCCTCCTCTACGCCACGTGTCACGCATACTACCGAACTCTTACCACCTGGACGCTGTGACGAGATCCTTGTTCAACGATGTCCAGCTTGTTTTGGTGGGACAAGCTTTGGCAGGTCCCTTACTCATGGTGCCGATATCCATGTCGCTACAGATGGAAATTTCCACCACCGACACCGCCGCTCTGCTGGTGACTGTCCAGCCTTCTATGATCCAGCCTTCTTCCTTTCCAAAAGTGAAGTTGATGCGATGGGGGGTCACATTGAGGCACAACGGAAGAGGCCCGCCAAAATTCGCAAGCCTACCATCCCTGACGTGGCGTTGGATTCCTGCGAATCCTCTTACGAAGCGGCCAATGGGAAGAAGCAGAAGACGTCGATGGAAAGCTTCGACGATACTGGTATCATGGCGCTCATTTGTCGCCATGACATCCCACTCTTCTTCGCTAACATTGACTCCCCCGGTGAACAGCAAAAGTATGCCCTGGCACTGATTGCCCACCTGTTCTCAATGCTGCCGCCGCAAGCCACTGTGATCACGCTTTACGATGTTGGGTGTACATTAGATTGCACGCTGTCCTCGGTGTGTGTTTTGTCGTTTTATGTTTTATACCTAACCGCCACTTCCCCAGTACGATATTCTTTCCCCAGACATTGTTGTTCGCTTGCGCTTTGCGACAACGGCGATGCATGCCTATGGCCACGAATGGGCCTGTCAATTGGTTTACAATCCTCGCTTATCGGTGGGCCTCGGGCTTTCGGACGGAGAAGGTACGGAGCGTCTTTGGTCGCGAATGATCAAGTTGATCGGCATCGAACGTTCCTCGTCGGTGAGTAATCGTTCAATGCAGGTGATCTTTCACCTACCCCCGTGACAGCGCCAACGCCGCATATGGCTCATTGATCGCCAAGCTGCAGCCATTGCTGCAGAAATGCGCATGGACCTTGGCGATTGGATCAAGCGCCGCCTCCAGCGGGGTGTTCAAGACCAAGGCAATGCAGCAGGGAATATACTGGAGCAATGTGATGTTCCCATTGACGAGTTGCGACAGCAATGGACTTCTCAAAAGGAGTCCCAGCTTTCCATTCGCGCTCGTGTGTCATTTCCCCCCTGATTCTTGACTTATACTGATCAGTGACCTGGCGTCAGATGCACCTGCGCGTCTCAAAAAAGAACTTGATACTGTCCTGGGACTTCAGGCCGACGTCGATACCACCGATCGGGCCATCCAAACTGCTAGGAGTGCCATCGAAAAGCAGTGCATATCTGCTGACACGATGGAAGCGCTATCAAGTTTAGAACGCACGCACGACCGCCTGATGAACAAAGTAGAGGCCCTTTACGCATCCCTTAACGTCGGCGAGAAGTTCCCTGAACTCCAAGACATCGACCTCGACTTCGTATGAACTCTATTACTAGCTCGAGACCTCAAGATCAACATACGCAAACGTGCAATCGGCAGTTTCTTTGAATGGGACAAATTGGATCAAGCAGTGGGGGGAGCTGAGAAGGCGCTTGGTAATGTTTTCAAATATCCATAAGTGCCACGTTCTAAACGCCACCTGGCAGGTACCAAACTTCATCAACGAACGCGGAAGGCTATTGCCAAGCGACAACCCGTGTTAATGTCGGCTATTAGGAAGTTCAACTCGTATTGTTCCCAGCTCGCTGAGCTCCACAACCCCACCTGGAACATCCCGCTCCCAACGTCCTTGCCGACAAAACTCGCCGACCTTCGAAATCACGACTCACTAATGGAGGATGTTTGGATCTCGCCCTCTCTTGGAAGCATACCACGTTGGATGGACGACAAGGCCGTACGTGATGGGATCCGTGCAATGCTTAAACGTGACCGTTGCTTAGAAGAACGTCGGCGGCTAGGGATGGAGGCAGACAACCTTTGTCGCTGGTATGCCACCGAACTTGCCGCTGTAGAGCTTGCGCTTCGAATCCCCGAAAGTAAGTATCACCGCTGTTTGATTTTGACTACTAATGCTTCCTTAGATGAGATGCTCTGTCTTCCCCTTCAACACCGCCGCGAACAGCTATTGACCCTACCTCTACGCTGGTCAAGCTCGCTGGCATCAAGATCTCGCTTCGACGCTCATACCCAAGATGCCACGGCCTTGGCAAAACAGTTATCCGGTGGCGCTCCCGAAGCGACCTTCCATTGGCTAACTCCGACGATTATACAAGCACCCGACACTTCGCTGGAAGAAGAGGAGTCAAGTGTCCAACCAGTATCCACAGACGACGTCAATGTCTCCTCGGAAGATCTCATTGTAATCGACTACTTGGTGGAGAATGCACCTCTCGATGACCCTGACGACACGATAGCGGGGGCCACAATCATTTGGAACGTTCCATCTGTAGGTACTCTGTCGCAGACTCGAACTCCCACTAAAGGGTATTTGAAGCATTTCCTTGTTGACACAACGCGCATCCCACTACAGAGTCAGCACCAAGCCATAGGCAATGAGGCAAGCCTTCGCCTCGCTGGGGTTCACGGCCACACATTCGAACCGAATGACATTGCCATGTTGGCGTCTCCAACGTCACGTATCAATGATATTTGTATCAATGGTTGTATTCCTCTTCTCCTCTCTTTGATAAATCCTCCCCACATACACCGCTTTGCGATCTTCTCGACCTTCGACCTCCCACGTGCCCGCCACAAGAATAACGATGCGCTCTTCAAAGCGACGAAGCACACCAGATTCTGGACCAAGGACACGTGGATTCTTCCCATTTACCGCCCGGGACATTGGGTCTTGTGCATTGCTGACTTTGTCCGCCATGAACTACGGCTCTTCGACAGTCTTGCCCAAGAAGAGCCATGGCGTGCTGATGTGAGTGTATGTATACACCAGACTTTGCATTGATAAGCAATGGCTGATACCTTCCCCAAGGAAATTACGAAGTTTATGTCACGCTTGATCACCACCGCATCTCATATGCATACTGACGTTCGTGTGGACCCCCGTCCCTGGACAGCATATCCCATGATCGTAAGAACAGTTCCCTTCCAATACCGTAGTCCTCAATCACATAGACCACACCAACACAGACGAATGACTATGATTGCGGTATCTGGGTCTTAGTTGCTGTGGCGACCACATTCCGTGGTTTCGACACAATGAGTCTGACCGAGTGCCACATATTGGACTTTAGACGATATCTCTATCTTAGCTTACTTTCCACCTTACCCTAATACAATTTTTTCCATCTTTTGATGTCTCGCTGTCTCGGTTGAGAAGGCGAGACACAATGTAGTGAGCTTCACGATGAGAAAATCTCATTGAATCTACATCGTGGCAGTACGTGAGCGAAACTTGAACTGTGTCCGTACAAAGATGCTGGTTTGTAATGAGAACATTACATCGGACTCTGCTATTCCAGCGAGCTAAGTGAATCTGCATGACGCAGCAAGCTACTTAGACTAGATATTGTCTGTACTGGCCTCGCACGCTTGACCCTCAGGCAGAGCACCCAACTCAGTGAATCTACATCGTGGTAGCATATGATAGGAAATACTAGTGTGTGAGCGAAACGTAGACTTCATGTCCATACGAAGACGCCGGTTTGTGATGAGAATATTAGTACATCGCCACAGGGGCTCTCTGCTGTTCCAGCGAACGAATCTGCATGACGCGGCAAGCTACTTAGACTAGATAATGTCTGTACTACTGACCTCACCTGCTCAATCCTCGGGGAGAACACCCAACTCGGTGGCATAGGAAATATGCGAGTGGAACATAGACTTCATGTCCATACAACTTGAAAGGGCAGTTCTGTCTTCCGTGTGAGCGCTCTGTACTCGTGTTCCACTTAGACTAGTAGTAATTGTCCATACCAACCTCACTCGAACCTCAAGCAACTTGAAAGCATCCAGCTCAGTTTGAGCACAGATCTGCGGGAATACAACAGCACGCATTCAGATTCATATTCGTTCGAAGCACTGATCTCCTTGCCAGTGTGAGCAAGTCTCCGGCGCTTGAATGTGGCATCACGTTCAAGGAGTCACCATAATTGATTCCTTTATGCGACACGGCCGTTCTATTAATGTAAAGCACTGGGTTGATACTATGCCAGTTTATTCACAACCCCCGCTGGCATATCCGAGTCACGTCTGATGTACGATACCAAGGACCACATCGGAGGACCTGAGCCGATCATGATCGACAGAATCACGTGAGAATGTATGGCCAAGTTCAAGTCCGACTCGCAGTTGTACGCTTCAAACCCGTCGTTCTACTAATTCGTACCACTAACACCCTCTTACTAGTAAGTACAGCATATTCCTTCAAGTAGTGTTCATGGCCTTTGGCACACTATATAGCTCTATGCCAAGCTAGGTTCAAGTCCCACGGCACTTGCGATCTACTACTAGCAGATCGCATGACCAGGTTGCTTCTATTACTTCACACCCGCTATGGCCTCGGGCTGGCCTGTTTACATCTTGTGCGTGACAAGGTTATCACTGTGCCAAACAGGCATCAACGACCAGCCCATCTATAAAAGCCCGTCGACGCCATTTCACCTCGTTCCAACGGACTCGAACCTTTTCTCACCCCCTTTGTCGACAACCGTGACAGTATGAAACGCGAGCTTGGTGAGTCCACCCTTATACTGGTTGATGTCATTCCCCTAATTCTAATTGGTGTGATGCTACTAGACTGCGTCAACGAGATGCTGTCACGTTTGGTGCTATGCACTGAGAGCGTGACACAGCTGCAAAGAATGCTCTCACGCGAAGGGGGTGTGAACGGTGAGCTCTCCGCTCTCCGTGCGTGCGTACATTGAACTGAATATCAAGATTACACAGATGCATCCTCGTCTGTTATCGCCGAGGGCGATAGTATTTTTTCCTCGGACGACCTCACTGAGGCCCCTGTTCCCGTGGTGAGTCCCGCCGTGGTTCTTCCTTCAAGTTCCGCCGCCGCCACCGGTGCCGCCACCCTCGCAGTCGAGGGCGACCAAACACCCCCCGGTGCCACAGGTGAATCTGTTCCAGCTTCCCCCACGCCCACCCCCCCTTCCACTCCTGCGCCCACTAGCGCTACACAGGTCCTGTCATAGCAGTGAATCCGAGGGGCCCTCACCACCTCTTTGTCCCTGGTGGACTGAGCCAGGACGGTCGTGTGCAGGCCATGTACGATGGCTTCATTTACGATATGCCACATCGTGGGGAAACTGGCCGTCTCTACGTTGTCACCCGTGGACGCCGTGTGGGCATCTTCACCAACTGGTGAGTTTTACATGTTCATGTCACACAGTGACTCTAATCTACCCTTTCTCAGCACGCATGCTCGTGCACACGTCGACCATGTGAAGGGAGGAATTTGTATGCGTGTGGACTCTCTTGATGAAGGCATCGCCCGCATGATGGAGGCGATTGACTTGATGACGGCGCAGTGGCTGTAGTATACATGTTGCTGTCTTCTCAATGTATAATGATTTGATGCTCAATTTGATATCTTCCCGTCCCGCAACGAGTTACTAGTACCTCTAAGAAGTTCAAATTTGTACTGATAACGATCCTCGCTTGCAACAATGAGAATGGACATATATACTTCCAAATTCAGTTTGAGAACACATCGCAAATCAACCACGTGACAGACTTAAGCTTCAAGGCACGCTACGATGATCTGTCCCTCGACTGTCCGAAGGAGTCCCGACAACGAATTGCTTGTACGCCACTACCTTTGTCGCCACACGGTTCTCTCCTATTGGTACGGTCGCCACACGTATCCCGACAAGAGCAAAATCTTTGCATCTCGGAAATCTGCCCAGCAGTCTCTCCTCTTGAAGCTTCTCAGTTCATTAACCCCGTTGTCCACTGGGAGATGTCTCCGTCGCGCCACTCACACTTCACTTACGCTTTCGAAGCTCCCAACCAACCCAATGGTCCGTCTCCTCGGCATCTGTGGCACTCCGAGTCTAACACGAGTCTAACTTGGCCACTCTGCGATGTCTCAAGTCCCCGTAGTGGGGCAGTGCCTGAACGGTGCGTCTCCTTGGCCTCACCTGTGGCGTTTCGATTCTAACTTAGTCTCTGCGATGTTTCGATGGTCCGCCGTAGTCTCTGCGGCGCTTCGATGGTCCGCTGCGGGATGGTGCTTGCCGTCTGGGTCCTCAGATATGTTTTCTGCCGCAGATTCCAAGGTATAAATCCCTTGGACATCAATCGTGACCTCCTTTGACGTCCCCTTGCGCTCCATTTTCACGCCGACTTGAACATGGCACGGGCCTCTCGTCACCGCTCTAGAACCCCCGCTCTTCGAACCTGTAATGTTTCCGTACAGCCTGACACACTCCCGGTAGCTACTCAAGAGCCCACTGGGACTCAAGTTGGCGGTGGTCACCGCCAAGGCTCTCCACCACCAGAAGAAACCCCCACCAGACTACGTCCACGTCTCAAGCCAACGGCGCGATCCACAGGGGTCGTTCAGCAGGCAGAGCATCGGAGGGCTCGTCTGTTCGAGCAGGATTCCCCACCTCCCATTCACGTATCCTCTGCACCCGCACCTGCGCCCGCACCCGATGCACCTGCATGCACACACCCCTCGCTCCCACCCTCTGCAGGTGTATCCGTCGATTCCCCAACTCCTGCCAGGATTAATGCGCCCTCTGTACCTGCGCTTGACGCACCCTCATCCTCTCTCCTTTCTCTCCCCCCCTCTGTACCTGTACCATCTCCCATCTTCACCACTCCCACACCATTGCTGGTCCCCATCACTGCCAGTGTTTTTCCGGTCGAGCCCACTGTCACTATAGGTGATGTCATCGCAGGAAATACAACGGTCGTGTCCGCTGGCACTGCCCTGCATGCGCCCGCTGATGCTGTCTCAGCTAGCATCGACAACAGCAGCATCGACCCCACCTTACTCAATGAGCCCCCTGCGCAGGCTCCCATAGGCTCCCACTCTCCAGATTTGCCTCCATTTACCCAAGTTGATCTGCATGTCCCCACAACTCGCATTATTCCACCCACTCCTCTCGTCGCTGATGGTGACTGGCCACCTTCGATCGATCCAAGTGATCCATCGACACCTACCACTGGGCGGCGGTCGGCGCGGATCAGCCAGATTCTCAACAACGGTTACGAGAGCCTGGAAAGTGTGCTTACCGACATCATGGGACAGACGTCGCTCAAAGCCGAGCAGATCCTGGATGGCTGGGCCAAGAATTACGCACATGTGATAAACGCTACGAATCACTGGAATTCGTATTCCAAGTACTTAGCCAAACACGAAGAGCAGGAGCGCAACAGATTGGGTCTTCCTGCTGATGTCCCAAGTACGTGTGCTGTGCTACGCTGCAATAGTGTGCTTGTCTGACCATTACCTTGTAGTCACACCCAGTGTGCGTCGCGACCTATACAACAAATTCAAGGAAGACAACAGCGATACATGGCAAGAGATGTTGGAAGTCCATGACATGCTCGAAGCCTCTGATCTGTCGCCACGAAGCCAAGCCCAGCGTGCGCTGAGCTTCAACAAGATACGGAAGAGAGTGATAGCTTTAGTGAGTAGCCTATGTTACAGGAAACGTCTGGCTGACATGGACAATTAGCTTGACACAGCGGCAGCAAAGCATGGCTTTGAGGCAGCGGTCGTGGTGTGCGGGAAGACCGTTAACGAGGATGCATCACTCGGGTTTGCTTATATGACGAGTGGGGCAAAAGAGGTCAGTGTTACATTATTGCCTTGTTGGTGAACGATGAGACTGATTATCTCTCAGTTTTTTGTTACCCGTTGTCGTGCCGACGATAGTGCTATGATTGGACACCTTAAAGCTCATGTCTAGTAAGTCTTATCTATTCACCTGCCTTTCGCACACTGACGCTACCACAGCAATCAAGTCTCACTCGAGATGGTGAACGATGCCTTTGACAACACAGCAAGTCATGGCAACACCGGCGATGACACCGCCCAAAACCCCCTTGGCATAAGGGTTGAGCCCCTGCATGTTCCTGATCCAGCCCCTTCCCAGGCATGCGCATTGTCCGTCCAACTGGAGTCAGTAGACAATGTAGCACCCTCGTCAACTGACGCCTTGGTGGCTGCCATCAAGGTCGCCATTATTACAATGATAAGTACGTATACATCCACGGTCAAAGGGAGATTATCGCTCACGTGTGGTGACAGAAAATGCCGGTGGTGACATTTCAAAGTTCAGGCCAGGGAATTTCCCATGGACGAGCCTCGCATCTATACTTGCGGAGCAAGGGTTGGTGGTACGAGGATGGCCAGCGAATGTGTCGATGCCCGGTGAGTTACGTGGTGGCAGCACTGCGAGGGCAAAGGGGATCTCAGTATTGAAGAGGGGGGAACTGCGGGTGCTGTATGCCGCTTTTGAGAACAACGACATTAGCATGTGTCGCATCGAAGGCAAAGAACAACGAAGTAAGTTGTCCGATCGCTTTTACAGGGTTGTGTACTGATTTCTTTTGGCTACAGTGGCGCTTTCGGCCTCGCGTGCACCAGTGATTTTCAGTGCAGCACCGCCGGCAGACAGTTCCTTTACCAATGGCCAGCGAATGTATTCAGACGCATCCATCGATTTTGAGGGACTTCCGCGCCTGCCTGCCTGTGCAGCCACCACCCGCATCAAATGTCGCCCTGCCCACCACGCACGAGCCACTGCAGATGATCCCATCACTGTTAGCAGTGGGGATGACTGCAAATCGTTGAAATGCGCCAAGGAGGTACTCACAAAGAAAACCACGCGCGACAAGGCAGATAAAAAGAAGGCCAGATGGGTGGATATTGATTCCTCAGACGACGAACCATGCGTCATCCCAGTCAAAGGCAAGGGCGAAAGGGTGGCTATCAGTTCCTCGACGGATGAAGCACGCATGGATGCGAGGTGGAGCACAACGCTCGTGGACGAGCAAGATGATTACCAATTGCCGGGTCCGTCACGGAAACGCAAGGCAAATGGCTTGGAGGGAGATCGCCCGTCGAGGAAGCCGGCCTCAACAACCGATCACGCGCTTGCGAAGGGGAAGGCGCGCGACGTCGATCAGAAGGGGGGAGATCGTCAGGGGAGCAAGCGCAGCCTTCCCAAAGGTTCATTGTTCCTCGACTCAGATTCTGACCTCGCCGATAGCGGAGATGAGCTCGCCATCTTTGATGTAAAAGGTAAAGTGGGTCAATTTCTCATGGTGGTACGTAGTTGACGCGTCCTTAGCGCCGAGGGAAACAGCAGAAGCAATCGACAAGTCCACTGAACCAGCAGCGGTAGATCCATTCCTTAGTGGCTTTGCTGATCCTTCATCGGGGACACTGGTCTTCCACGATCCCCGCCCTCCGTTGGCATCGGCTGAACGTCCATCATCGCCCTCTCCCAAGCGTCGCGAGCCCCTCAAGTCACTCACCAAGTCTAGTGGTCCCCACAACCCGGAAAACCACCCACCCCTGATACATGAGAGCGTAGCATCTCGTGCTGACCATTCAACTGTGGTGGAGGCATGCGATAATAACGCGCCAGTGGACCCTCCAAACTTGATTGGGCGCACACAGGTTGGGGGGGGTTATCCATTTGCGGGACAAGCGCTGTATGGGATGGTAGGGCCTCAGTGCGGATACCAGGACGCGCGTGCTGTCTATGGTGATGGGATCTATTGCGATGAGATGTACCCCAAGGAGATGTATCACAATGACATCTACCGTGGTGACCCTTGTGGAATTTATGGCGGGCTGCATCCTCGCAGAGGCGGGAACGTGTTCCCCGACAGGCGACGAAGTAGGCCTCGTTATCCCTTAGCATATGTCAATCCGCACCACCTCGGCCCAGGACCTGCCCTTCCTCGTGCTTCCCGAAGTCCATCACTCTCTGACTTCCCGCCCTCTTTGGAGCCCCCACAACACTCTGGGGAGCCTGGTTTGTGACCATTCATCGTACTCACTGTGCTGCCACCTTACTACTTCTTGTGCTTCTTGTGGCACCTGGCTTCTTGCTAATCTTGACATTGCTTGTTTTGCTGCCCCTGCGTCGAGTTCTTGTAGCCTTTTCTCTTGTAGCCTTTTCTCGGCTCTGTTACTTCTTGTGCCCTATTGGTGTCTTAGTCTAGTCCCGTGATTCTTGCTGTGTCATGTCGTAGCTTTGTTAGCTGATGTGTGTGCGCTTGTCCACTTAGCGTCTGTCCCTATATACACGTTACCATTGCGGACTTAATGTAAACAAGTATCACGTTGAACAGAAAGCAAGTCATGAATTGTGCGGTCATAGCATAGTCTATATACAGGTATGTACAAATGTAGTGCAATCGGTATTAAGTACGCAAGTGATCGACACGGTGGAGCATGATGATGTGCGAGTATGTGGGATGTCGGCACCGTGGGTTGTGAGGAGAGGCGCACACAAGCCATGTAGGACAAGGGGATGACGGAGTAGGAGACAGTGACATGTGAGGACCGTGCAGGGCCGTGCAGGGCATTAGCGCTGTAGGTAGCAGGACGATGGGTGGCGGTAGCAGTGAGTGTGGCGAGGTGTACTTGAATGGGACAAGGATATGTGGCGTGCTGTACCATAACGACGACGCGTGACAAACAGTGATCATACCGTGGACTGTGATGACGAGGAAGGTGTGATCATTGGTGTTGTATGGTGTTGCGCAACGGGTGGCATCCAGGTCGTAGGTTGTGATGGGGCCAGCACATAGAGGAAGTATGTCACAATACTAAACGTGAAATGGATATGGTCGTTGGGGCTATGTAGTGAATTGTGAGACAGACATCAACCTGGAAGGGAGAAGGGACGAGATGAGAAAAATAACATACAAAACAAAAATAAACAAAAGGAACCGTCCCACTGAAGATGTCGAGGACCCTGCGAGAGGCTTGATCGAGGATCAAGACGCAATCAAATGATGTTCAGAGGGAGCGCGCAAGAGAGTGCCAGATTGTGTGGTGAGTGCACAGACTTCTTGCGAGGCCTCTCGAGTGGTTTGTAGGGTGTCCTGAAGGTGTTCCTCGATGGGCTGTCGCCTGCATTTGGACTTCTAGTATAGCAGGGGGGTGCAGGGTTGTCTCAGAGACAGGTTTTGTATGTAGGGCGAAATGGGTCTGTGAGACCGTGGGAACGCCAAAAAAGTGGAGCCAAGGGTGCACGACCCGGTCGAGGGAATGTGTTGTGAACATCGGCGCTTGAGCGAGGTAGCGGAAGTTGGCAAGCGAACGGAGGGCGAGAAGGAACCGACGAGGGACAGCTCCAGCTACGGCACCTACAATATAGCGTTGGACGGACCGATGATCCCGACCAGTAACTTGCTTCAAATTTGAAATCCCCTCGTCGAACCCTCGATATCCTACTAGAGTCTGGATGATGGAGAACCGATAGTCCAGTTCTGTGGCTCCCACCACCTGAACGCACCACTTCACATCGTGGTCCCACGAAAATCTGTGAAAGTGATGTAAAGGTTCGATGGTGAGGAAGTCGGATGGGCTCGATAATGGCCAGTCCATCCAGACCAAATCAACGACCCCGTTTAAGCCCAATGCCTTGACAGTTTTGAGAAAGCTTTTGTAGTCGTTAGGCAAATGTCTTGAACAAGCTTGACGGAGTGCAGAAACGGTATTCTCCGAGGTACGAGGTGGATGTTGATGCGGATCACCGAACTGTTTGGACGTAGCAGTAGTGACCGGAGAAGCCTTCGGCCCTGTGCCGGCCAACAGACACTCTTCGGGTGTATCAGCTATCCAGGAAGCCAAGGGGGTAAAACAGTAACGTAGATTTCCGACAGGGTCACTCATCATAACCCCGACGGCGGCTGCAGTCTTCAAGGGCGTGAGTACAATGTTGAGAGCTTGATGTACGAGCCGATCCTGGAGAAGGCCTCGGACGCGAGAGCATTTGTGTGTGAATTTCGCGACGGGGAGTAAAGCGAGGAGGAGATAGGCGTGGAGGGACGTCTTACTACGGATCCGTGCGTCGATGTTGGCCAAGCTAATGAGGACAGGATGGGCAACACGGTTTCCACTTATGATGGAGATGTTCGTCTTATCAGACGATAGAACGGCCCCGAGTAGGGTGGCCCCGGGTGGTAACGCTTCCTGAGATAGCTTTAGTGACGTGTATACGATTAGAAATGTAACCTTACCTGTAGATTCCACGCTCGATCTCCGCTCAACCATTCGTCGTAGATACGACAAATCCTCACAGCACAAGTCCAGACCTTTCTCAGGACAAAGGAAATGTGAGGTTCAAAAAGTGGGTGACTGAGCAGTGCTTGCAGGCAGTCGATAGGGTTGCGGTAGAAGAGGCGCAATGGCTGTTTCACAGGATAGTCGGGCTTGAGTGTTTCACTTTGCCATGTCGGGCCACGTGGAAGAATCTCTGCCCTGGTCCTCAGCTCCTTCGCAGATCGAAACGAAAGCGGAGTATTCTTGATCTGAAAAGGTCAGAAAACGGTATGCTAACAAGCTCAAAGATGGAACTCACGACATCGAGGTTTAGTAGATCGTCGATGGCCGCCATGCTAAGGCGTGAGCGTAGTAACCAGGACGCAAATTCCCATTCCTGTTTCGAGGCCCACGGGTAGTAGATGTTCTTGTGTCTCTGCGCTGCGTACTGATCTGCCCAAAACTCGTCCATGAAGGTTTTCCCACCTGGGAACGTTTCCCCACACCCTTCAAATGCCTCCAGGAATCTTTCCTTGTGGGGTTGGCCAGCGTCCGAGTCGGGTCGAGAAGGATCTTCGGAAATGTTTGAAGCAATATCCGACATTGTGATGTCTGGATTCGATTCAGGTGTTGGACTACGGGGCTGTTCCCATTCGCCCTGTGAAGGTTGACCAGCAACGTCACTTTCAGAAGAGTAAAAACCTTCCGGAGAGTCGGGCACGATGCCTCCAGCAGAATTGCTGAGCGAACTGTCGAACAAAGGTATGCCGTCGAAACATGAACTTGTGGGCTGGTTCATGTGCTGAAGGACATTTGTCGCAGTACAAAACTTCTTACCACAGCGAGGGCAGCTGATGGCCTTGAAACGCCCACGCGTGGTCCTGGCTCGAGGCATGGGTAGAGAAGTCTGTGCGAAGTGAGATATTGGCGGCCTGTCAAAAATTAGGGTTTGTTTGAACTTTGATACTTACGCGACTCGCTTGTCAAAAGTAAAAGTGCCGACATAAGGAACATGCCACCAAATTATGTAAATACACACAACCAATATGCCACAGCGAGCGTTAATTTTTCCATCCCACCGCATTGCCATCGCCATACATTCACTTCCAGAATCATCATTTCACCGATGAGTGTCAATTCAACGTGCTCTTTCTCATCAGTTATCTCTGGTCATCCCGAACTTGAAGCATGCACGCCGGCGCACGGATCACTGCGTGAAGTTGGAGCTAGTATGTCGCCATGCCTGAATCGTCTTCAAGGCCCAGAAAACTCAGTCGTTCACCTCGCTCCACACATGGATCACTACGAGAGAACGATTTCTCCTGTCTACTGGCAACCTCGTTCCCTTACTCACTCTAACTTTCACGCGGATGCAAGGGTTACACGACCGACGGAAGCTGATTATAACTCATTGGGCGCAAAGGTGAGTGTTGCAACAAACTAGTACAAGGGAATCATCTAAAGATACACATTATCAGCCGCCCTACATGAAACCAACGACTTCGGTCTCGTATCCGAATCTCGTCCCTCCACATAGCAATATGGAGGCATACCTCCGCTTGGAGGCCGCTCGAAGCGAGCTAGTCATCTCTCGCATGCGCGAGGATCTCGCGCACGAAATCATTCATCGCAACGTGATTGCCTTGCAACTGAACCGCCTTGTTCTCGAAGATGCCCGGGATGAATGTCGTGCCGCGGATGAATTCGTGGGGAATATCTGCTTTACCATTAGGCGGAGTGGTTTCTCAGTTGATCACTGGCACGAGCAGGCCACGGGAGAGTCATATTTGCCCCACGGTGGGGCAAGCAGTCAATTAGGTGCGGGAACATATTTCTCTGACATTCGGGCTAGAGGTAATACTACTTCTACAGAATCTGTGACCTCTCGGCCCGGGGCCCTTGAAGTAGTGCTGGATTGATCCCACCTTTGAAAACTGTATTAGTATCGTCAATGTACTTCAGATGTATTCTAAGTTGATTGTGCTTCTTTACATAATACGAGTAGTAGTCGCACGATGGGTACGTCGATCATCAATCATCGTTGCCGAGTCAGACACATCGACAATGGGGCCAAGCAGTTCCCCGACAGCCGACTCTGACCACCACCACATCACCATTGCGCCCTCCTCCCCATCCCTCTACCTCCCACTTCCTCATAGCCGACTTCGTAACACCTCCGTTGTCCTACTCGGTTCCTCGGTCCAGACCGCCGTCTCCCTCACCTCCCCCACATGTATCGCGCGGGATCTTGCCCACACACATGCACAACCGTCGCATTCGCCAACGCCGCTACGTCGCACCTGCCACCGCGGTTCCCCAATTCAGATCCACCGTTTCCTTCACCTCCCCCACATTTATTACGTGGGATCCCGCACGCACGCGCTCGCCAACCACAACCATACTATCGACATACTATCTAGTATTCAGGCTCGCAGCCTGGCTCGCGTCCAACATCAGGAGCCGGAAACAATCCAATTAGACACTGAATTGTAGTATGTACTATGTGTATACTTTACATAGTACGACGCACATGTAGTTACAATGTACGTACTGAATTTTTGAGTCCGAGTGGCCCACTCGAGCCCAGCCTGTCGCAGAATGTACAAATGGTAATAATTGTGTAATGTTTTGCCGACATTGTGTAAAGCTACCAGAAGCTCCGACAGACTCGGACAGAGCCCCACAGGCTGTCCCATTTTGGGACAGCCTGTGTCTCAGCTGGGATACTGGGGCCTCGGCTAAGTTCGAGGGTTGGTTTGCTGATGTAGTTGGATTGTTTGTGAGCATATGTGATTACCGTACTGGAGGGTATTGTACCGCACTGGTGTGATGAAGTGTTGTGCGCCTGGCGCACATGGGAGTGCCTGTAACACTGGGTATTGCTGAGGTGTAATGCTGTAAGTGCTGTAAGTGTTGTAAATGGCTGTCACGCTGAGCATTGCCAAGATGTAGTGTTGTAAGCTGCTGTCACATTAATGTGAGGAGTGTGGGAACTGTCCGAAAAAAGGGGATTTACTGATGTACTTCAAGTCCGTCAACCAAGATGTATGGGCCCGAAACCAACTTGAGGGCCTAAAACAAGGAAACATGCAGGTAGACGACTACATAATCAAGTGGTCTGCCCTTTACTACAAGGCGTACGGATATGGAACTGACGGGAACATCCCCGGAATCGCAACCCTCGAGAAGACAACCTCAAGGAAAATAATTGAACAAATCTTCCAAGAAAGGAAGCAGAAAAAGACGGTGAAGGAATACCTTGAGATAATCAAGGAAATCGGCAATGCACACGAGGCATTTGCCCTCACCACCAAGGCACAGTTGGGACCATGTGATCCTAACGCAATGGACATAGACTGAAAGGTCAACACCACCCCAAAAGGAAGCAGTAAGCCCGGCAAATGCTGGAACTGCGATATGGAAGGACATTTCGGTAAAGACTGCCGAAAGCCAAAGAAACCAGTCTGCGCCGAATGCAAGTGGCGCGGAAACCACAAGACCTCCTGCTCACAAGCGGGAACAACAGTCTGAGTAAAACAAGGAGAAGATGGCTCGTTCACGGCCGAAGAAGTACAGGAGGTGGTCAGAGCGGCCATCACCAAGAAAGGAAAAGGCAAGGTGAAAGCCGAGCCACAAGTACAGGCGGACCCGTTCGCCAAATTAAGAGGCCTGACATACAAACAGATGGCCACCCACTTCGCGAAGGAAGCAGGAAAAGATTAAGCCAATCGAGTAATCTGGAAACTCGAAAGGCGAAAATAGAAAACAAGTATGGACGGTTCTCACCCCTAGAGGAGGAATCAATTATGGAAACAACTTTAACCTCCGAAATTGAGGATAAACTACCTTTCAATAAACTCTTTAATTATGAAGAAAACGCCGAGGAGCGTCTCACAAAGCACGCCAGGGGCTTCGTACCTGGGCTTCATTCTCCTAACAAAAACCAAAAAAATAATGAAACGGAGATTCCAGATCTCAACAAAAGAATCCGATCGGCCTACATCCAAGACGAACTAATCATGGACGTACACGTAGGACCGAAAGGAGGAATAATGCTACACACAAAGGCGCTTCTAGACAGCGGAGCTAATACGATCTTCATTCACGAAGACTTCGCTCGGAAGCACATGGTAAAACTTCAACAACTTCCTTTTCCCATCAGGGTCTTCAACGTCGTTGGAACAC
>JBBPMD010000569.1:0-18782 GCA_038090095.1 Zangia roseola | reverse complement strand
GGCAGAGGCAGAAGCGGAAGTCTGGGAAGTAGCCGTCGTGGTCCTGGTAGTGGTTGCAGATGGGGAAGGTGTCGTAACTGGAGTCGTGGTTGGCAGAGTAGCAGAGGTATCTACGGCAGAGGTGGTCGGGGTCGGCGTGGTAGAGTCGGTAGCAGAAGGGGAAGTACCTGATGCAGCTGTGGTAGTTGGGACAACCGAGTCAGTGGGAGATGTTCCAGTAGTGGACCCTGCAGAGGTAGATGAGTCGGTTGCGCTGGTGGTAGCGGGGGCCGAGGTAGACGAACCACCGCTGGGGGTCGTTCCAGTCATGCCAGCGAGACTGTGAGGGAATGACGTTAGTCTATATTCTTACTCAATTCATGTAACCGAACTGACGTGAAGGAACCAGAGAAGCCCTGGTAATTGATGCTGCTAGCGGTGAACACGAGGTAACTTGGGTCGGGGTTAGATCAGGGTCCCATTATGACCAGAACCCACTCACTATGGACCATTGGGACCAACACCAGCGTCGGGCTAAACGACACGCGTCAAGTCATTGTTAAGCTCGATACGGCAAAGAACGTACGGTAAACGTAAAGGAGCTAGTAGTGGAGACATCGACTGAAGGCAACGATTGGACTAGGGTCTGAAATGAAATCAACGATAAAACGTCACATGGCAACGCGCTGTTGGTGTACATACGTATTCGCCCGTGTAAAGGCCGACAGTACATTCGCCGATGGTGGAGAGAAGAGGGGCTTCGCCGTTGTCAACCCACTGCACCTCGCAGGACTGACCACCTGTGCAAGTGGAGGATTGAATGGGGTCGATGACCTACGCGTCAATTAGACGAGGCGTGCGTGCTAGGGGAGTAGGGACTTACGTAGACAGAGGCCTGGGCGAGGCGAGCAGCGAGGAGGAAGGCGAGAGACGCGAGAACGTACATGGTGAACTGGAAAAAAAAAGGGAAGAAGGAGGTGAGGATGGGTTTCAGAAGGCGGCGGGTATTTAAGGGACCAGGAAGCGAATTCACAACGTTGACAAGGAATGGTTCTTCGGAAGGGCGCGAAATGAAATACAATAAAAATTACGGCTGGTCAAGTTGGCAATGTCAGATCCTCGAGGCGCCTTCTTCATGTCCGAGCCAACCCACTACTACTGGGTCATCCACGAGGATTACACGCTACCGTGCTCTCGACGTGTCTTCAAAGCCGTAGTCTCGATCTGGAAGACAGACATGCTGATCCGTAAAGAAGACGGGAAATACTTTTTTCCCTTGTTCCGTGCTGGGCGGTTACAGTATAGTAGAATCACGTCATGGTACCTCGAGGCTCATGACGGTGGTGCATTCTTTTGCTTCACTGACGAATCGAATACTTTGGCACGCATCAATCGCCAAGGTAACTTGGCAGCAGTCACCACTCAAAACGCACCTGTAACATGGCATGTCCCATTGACAGAGAACCGGTGTCGTCCGATGCTCATACATCTTGAACGACGGAGATGACCTTGAAGGAGAGGCTCGGAGCGGACAACAGTGGTTCTGATCGTTATCCACCCACGGTGGTGCTTGGCTGCTCTCACACACGCGACATGATCGACGCGCAGCAACGTTCTCCGTGCGTCATGCTATCGGTGCTTGTGCCAAGAGCCCACTGCCCACCGTGCATCATGCGTCCTGCCACACCGCACCTCACTGACAATCGAGCTTTAACATTCGTACTCGAACTGCTCAGCGTCATCAGAATCAACTCACGGATTCGACTATGAGGACATTTCACGGAATCTATCAATTTTATGACCGGGTTCAATCGTAGCTAATGCAATCCTACACAGCTAGAACTCGATGAGGCGTGTTGCTGTGCAGCATTAGCATTGATGTGGCCCGTCAGTAAACCGGAAGATAGGACTGGTCAGAGACTGAGTTGGCAGGAGTTTCTTTTTTGTAGGAGACCCTTGATTGCCTTTTTGAGAGTTCTGATTGGAGGACAGGTCCCGTGACGGACGAGCTGCTAGCAGCGGAGTTCGTAATTTGGCCTCGACAGGGACTCATCAACGTAGCATTGAGTCCTCACTTTGAAAGCTTCCGCCATGGATTTTCTTGAGATCCTTCAAGGTTCTTTCGGGAGCACCGACGGAGGAGGCGCAGACCAGAGTAAATTGTGCCCCTCCGATCTCCGAAACCGTATACATACAGCATCACGTTGGCACAGCTAAGTTGCTGTAGAACGACGTGCGAGAGCTAAAAGGGCTTTGCAAGTGGTATCTCTGCTTCCTGGTCTCCATATTGATGGGGTGCTTTTCCGGTATCTCCAGTGACCAACGGCCCTCGCAATCACCACAAAACGTGTCCACGCCGACTGTATGGTTTCAGGTTAATCCAGCCTTTGCCCAGCTGACTCACAATGCAGCAGGGCAGTGTACGAGTACCCGATGTCTCTGATTCCAGCCCCGAACATACAGAACTCGAGAAGGACCAAACAGATGATGAGCCTGAGTGTAGCAGGACGGCGCACAAGCGTCCAGCATCTCCGGTCATATCCCCGGACGCACAAAGAGTGACCAAGCAGATGAGAATCATGGATGGTCAAATCAGCAAAACGTCATGCTCTGGAATAGGCCTGGACGAAGGCGAAGAATTAGTTATTACAGGTGAATGCCTTACTTTTCTACATATTTTGCGAGGATTACTGATCAGTAGATAGGTATCCGGGCAACTGATGTTTCCCTTGGCCTTAGACGGATCCCTGCTGGTTTTAGCGTCGCAGTGCGTCAAGGTGAAAGTGATTGGAGAACCGAAAATAAGCCTGTCTTTGTGAATGACGACGTTGTCGAATGGAATGGGTCAATTCCAATGTGAGACTGTGCTCCTTTGTCTATATAGCTCTAACGTAGTTCATAGTCCGAGTGATCCGTCTGCCACGGTCTATTTTGGGGTCTATGCGTCCTTCGAGTTCCAGCCTACATTAGGCGACGGGGAACAGCTGCGAAAGCTGATAGTCAGGGTTGAACAACTACTAGACCGCAGCGAAAGACAATCTCGTGAGTCATGTCACAGCTTTGCATGCGGGTTGGGATCCTAATGTCGTGGCAGCGTTTCTCTTCTTCCCCAAGGACGGGGAAGTGGTCTCTCCGTGTTCTTCCCTTTTAGTGACAGTCGCACGGCGAAAGGATTGCGCTGGCTCGTCGGCGTTGAAGTTTCTAGAATCTTATTGTGTAAGTGACTGGTTTATATCCGGAGTATCACTATTGATTTGCCTACCCACAGTCGACGATAGATCGCATTGATCATCTAGAAGACGCTACAAACCAAGGACATACTGCTCTCCTGCGGTACCAAAGGCACGGAGAAAGACGGGACCTTGAGCGTTCTATTGAACAATTCGAACTTGCTCTCAGTGTTTGCCCGTTGGACCATCCCTGTCGTGCGGTCGCGCAGTCCAACAAGGCTATGGCGAAATTCGTCCTTTGTCAGGCGGACGATGGTGATCTCTCCCTTGGCATCCCCTTAATATTGTATCGGGATGCTCTTGCCGCCCGTCCTTCCGGCCACCCTGACCGTCCCTCCACCTTAATTAGACTGGCTGCCGTGTATCTGAAGCGTTTCAACGAGCGGAAGCATGGAACAGATGCAACACGGACCGAGGAACTACTGGGAGAAGCATTGAACCTTTGTCCTGGAGAGAGCCACGAAAGCCGGGCTGCACTTTGTCTGCTGTACGCATTCATGGCGAGTCTTATTCAAACGGAAAGACAGCCATCCATGCAGCAGACTTCCACGTCGGAGTTGCCGGAAGACCCTTGGAAGCTGGGTTGCCAGCTGCTTGATAGCGTTGAACGATCCGGTAATTTAGCCGACCTCGAGCGGGCAGTGTCGTTGTGGAAAGCGATCGTCCAGTCGACTTCTCCTTGGGATCGGCAATACTCCCAAAGCCTCTCAAATCTTGGCATCGTGCTTGTTCATCGGTTCGAACGCCTCGGAGAGCTAGGTGACCTCCAGGAGGCTACTTTGAGATTTAGGGATGCGGTTGACCTCGCCCCTCAAGGTCATCCCGACAAGGCTGATTTTCTATCCAACCTCGGGAACTCTTTGCTAAGACGTTTCGAGCGCCTTGGGGATCTGAATGACCTCAAGGAGGCGGTTTCGAGGTCCAGGGACGCAGTTGACCTCGCCCCCCAAGGTCATCGCAACAGACGTCTTCACCTAGACATGCTCGGAGGAACCCTTCACGGATGTTTCGTGCGCCTTGGGAATCTTAGTGACCTCGAGGAGGCGATTTCGAGGTATAGGGATGCAGTAGACCTCACCCCTCAAGGGCATCATAACAAACCTAGTCTTCTATCCAACCTCGGGAGCTCCTTACTCGGACGTTTCGACTGCCTTGGGGATCTGAGTGACCTCGAGGATGCGATCTCGAGGTTTAGGGATGCGGTTGATCTCGCCCCTCAAAGTCACCCTGTAAAAGGTGATTTGCTATCCGAGCTCGGGAACTCCTTGCTCAAACGCTTCGAGCGTCTTGGGCATCTGAATGACCTCGAGGAGGCCATTTCAAGGTTCAGGGATGCAGTCGAACTCGCTTCACATGGTCACCCCGACAGACCTTTTCGTTTGTGCAGCCTTGGGAACTCTTTGCTTAGACGTTTCGAGCACCTTGGGGATCCGAGTGACCTTGAGGAGGCCATTTCGAGGCATAAGGAAGCGGTGGACCTTACCCCCTAAGATCACCCTGGCAAACCCATTTGTCTATCCAACCTTGCGAATAGCTTCCTCGCTTGTTTCAACCATTTTGGGGATCTGAGTGACATCGAAGACGCGATTTCGAAGTTTAGGGATGCGGTGGGCCTCACCCCTCAAGGCCACCCAGGCCAACCTAATTTTCTGTCCAACCTCGCGCTCACCTTGTTCGTTCGTTTCAAGCGCCTTGGGGATTTGAGTGATCTTGAGGATGCAATTTCGGGGTTTAGAGATGCGGCTTACTCCTCGAAGTCACCCCAACCGACCTATTCATTTGAGGCAGCTCGGGGACTGCTTGCGATGGCGTTTCGAACGTCTTAGGGATCTGAGCGACCTCGAGGAAGCGATTTCAAGCCAAAGGGATGCGGTAGACCTCGCACCACGAGGTCACCGTGAAAAAGCTAGTTGTCTATCCGACTTTGCAGGCACTCTCCGCGCCCATTTCGGATGCATCGGGGATCCGAGTGACCTCGAGGAGGCAATCTCAAGCCAAAGGGATGTGATTGACCTCACCCCCAAGGTCACCTCGCCAGACCTGGTTGTTTGAACAACCTTGGGATCTCTTTACGGTTACGCTTCGAGTGTCTCGGGAACGTCGGTGATTTTCAAGCCAAAGGCATTCAGTTGACCTAACCCCTCAGGGACAGCCTGACAAACCTAATTTTCTGACCACCCTCGGCGGCACCTTCCACGTTCGTTTCAAGCACCTTGGAGATCTGAGTGACCTCGAAGAGGCAATTTCAAGCCAAAGCGATGCGGTTGACCTCACCCCTCGAGACCACCCCAATAAGCCTGAACGGCTGATTGCCCTTGCCGAATATTTAGTAGATCGGTTTCGTCGCCTGCATGGGCCCGTCGACATAGCGCGGGCACTGTCACTCTTCTCCCATGCTGCCTGTGCGTCCATCGGCCCTATTTCCACCCGACTTCTTGCATCGAGGAAATGGATTTACTGCGCCCATCTCCTACGGCATCATTCTCTTCTTCCTGCATATTCGGTTGCTGTTCGCCTCCTTCCTCAACTTGCCTGGACAGGCTTGTCCCTTACGCAGCGTTATCAGCGCCTTATTGATGCTGATGGAGTGGTCTGCGAGGCCGTCGGTATGGCACTGGATTCGGGATATCCGGAAGTGGCTGTAGAGTGGCTCGAGCAAAGCCGCTCTATTGTTTGGGGGAGCTTGCTTCAACTTCGGGACCCCTATGATGCATTGTTATCTGCTCACCCGGAATACGCCCATCGACTTCGGAACCTCTCTACAGCACTGGAACACGCGAGTGTCACTCATGAACAAACCCTCCTCTCTCTGCCACAGTATACCCAGAATTTTGGGCGGAACCGTGGCGCGGTGTCTTTTGGGCGAGGTCAACTCTTGGTCGAGATCCAGAGGTTTGCTGTCCCGATTCAGAGTGCTGAGCACAGCGCGCCGGAGTCTTTGGAGGAAGTGGCTACCAGACACCGTAGACTTGCCCTTGACCGAGATAAACTCCTGCAAGAGATTCGGGACTTGCCTGGCTTTGAACGGTTTGCTCTGCCCAAAGAATTCTCTCAGCTTCGTACTGCCGCTCACTCCGGACCGGTCATCTTCCTCAACGCCACAGAAAACCGTTGCGATGCGTTAATTGTTCTCGCCGACCTGGAGAACGCAATCCATGTCCCTCTTCACAATCTTACACTCCCAAGTTATCAGATTTCACTCGAGGATTTGGTTCGTCGCGATCGCGACTCACTGGGCGATAGGGACGGTGGACCCACACCGCAGAATGGCCCCGACCCATGGAACTCTATCTTATTCCCTATGTGGGAATGCGTCGTCAAACCTGTCCTGGATGCTCTAGCTTTCTCCATAGTACGTGAACTGCCAATTTATCTGTCGCCAACTTGTTGAACGTTTTGACCGAGCAGATCCCCCGGGACCGACCACGCATCTTTTGGTGTCCAACTGGATCATTCACATTTCTTCCCATCCACGCCGCCGGTTTTTATGGCCCTCAGTTCGCGGAGCCTGGACATAAAGTCTTTGATTTTGTCGTCTCGTCATACACTCCTACGCTCAGTATTCTTGGGTTCCCATCGAAATCAAATGCCGAATGTAGCAGGGACATTCGCCTTCTCGTAGTCCGTCAATCACACACAGACGGTCTATCCTGGCTTCCGGGTGTAGACAAGGAGATAGAACACATCAAGAAAGCAGTCGCAAATTCCCCGAAAGGACGAGTGGCCCTCGCGGAATCCTCTGTCGGAACCGTCGAGGAAGTGCTCGCACTCATGAAAAACGCGCACTGGGCTCACTTTGCATGCCACGGTGTCCAAGATCGTCATCACGCCACCCAAAGTGGTCTTTGTCTCGCCAATGGACGTCGGTTGACGATATCCGAGATCATCGCATTGTCACGTCCACGCGGTGGGCTTGCTTTCCTCTCTGCATGTCAAACGGCGACAGGCGACAAGCAGCTCTCTGATGAAGCAGTTCATATCGCAGCAGGAATGTTGTTTGCAGGTTATGGAGGCGTCATTGGCACGATGTGGTCGATCAACGACGATGTCGCCCCTGAGGTGTCAAAGGACGTTTACGAACAGCTGCTTGGGAGCGGGTCGCGGCTGGATTATCGAGATGCAGCACATGCGTTGCACGATGCTCTCGGACGCCTGCGGGATAAAAAGGTGCCATTCGCGGACTGGGTCCCGTTCATCCATGTTGGTCTTTGAATTGTATCGGATTCAGTGTACTAGTCATTGATTGTATTATACGAGCATGATCGTTATAAACGCGGCTGTGGGGGGTGCGATTTCTAGTATAAATACTCGATCTCCGAATCCACTGACAGCTACGACTATGCTCTTGCCTTTCCGTTTCACGGGCACTATGTGATCAGGTTCAATAATTGGCAACATAACGTCGACGTGATAGCGAGTTACGGCACAGCTGGGGCCTAGAACGGTCGAAGCGGTAATGACCAGAACCCAGTATCTCCACAGACTACGACACATTTGGAACCCGGGCGCGCCAACCAAAGCCGGTCCTCTCGACCGTACCCACCCTTATCACCGAATCGATGCACGACGAGTCTAGGCCACGCCAAGGCAACCCCTTGTTGCCTGTTGTGGCGTTGATGTTGATGAACCAACAGCCAGTTGATACCATCGATAAAGTTGGGCGGCGGATAAACCAACCACCGGCAACGAATCGTCGCCTGGCTCTCGTCATCTGCTGAGAGCGCTGCCTCTGAAATTGGGTTTCTGGGTTTTCCGGCGCCACGTTTGATTACCCGATCCGGTTGTATGTGGGGTGGTTTTGGTACGGATAGCCCAGGAACGGCCCTGATCACGTAGCGAATACGAGGTTCGTCCTTGGGAACACTGCGGGGTGATGAATCATGGACAACCGTACGGCAGGCCAGTCACGCGCCCAGATGTCGGTTCGTCCCCGGCATCCGGAGCTTGTGTCTACTGAAACACCGCGAACCACACGTTGGGACAAATCCAACGCGGGATAAAAAAACTGTCAAAACAGCCACACGACGACCCGCGATGATAACCATCACCCCCTTGACCCAAGGTTTCAAACGCCGGTCTCGCGCTTGATTCACTTGATCCACACTGCTTGCTATGCCTCAGCGATTGACGTTTGAGTATAACCCGCTCTCGTATGCGTATCCCGACGACGAATCGGACAAGGAGCTGTTTTTGCAGGCGTCGGGGACGCATCAGCGGCTTCACCTCTGCGCCGTGTTCATCTACTGGGTTAACATGGTCTTCAATGACGGCGAAGAAGTCTGGCAGGTCGTCCGGCTGGACGAACAGGACAATATTCATCGCTACGTTTATCCCGACCTGATCGTCGTCGATGGGAGCGCCAGGGAGCACAATGAGATGTTTTCGCTGGGGGTGTTTAATCGAGATCAGCGGGAGGCGGTGCTCGAGTGTGCGGATGAGATCGAGTACGATGCGAAGGCGGCGGAGGGGGGACAGTGCGTGAGGTGGATGGGGCGGTTATTGGAAACGATGGTGGAGGAGGAGCTGGTGGAGACGGGGCTGGTGGAGGCGATTAGGGACAAGGTGCCGTTCCCTTGACGAAAGTGGCTGAGGAGGATGAGGAGTGCGAGCAGTGAGTCGACCCTCGATGAGGGTCAGCAGGATCCGATGTTTATTACAGGATCTGGGCCATGGACGAGGCATCCCATTGGTTTTTTTCTTTTCATTCTCATATCCATCTTTCTCTCTCATATCTGCAAACATGTGTACCATGCGTGTACGGCGGCCGACCCCTGTGTGTTCCCGTGTCATAGGATCAACTGCATTGGCGAACACACGTGCACGTTAGTACTGTACGATTACGGAATAAGTCAGACGACACATGTTCGCAGCGCCGCCTACATGGCACCCGAGCGGCGCTTTGCTTCTGCCTCTTCCTCTGAGACAATCCTGCCCTGGATCTCTTTCTCGACCTCTTCTGCGAGCTCGCGTATACGATCGCGACTGGCACCGATCAAGGAGACATAGACGCCACGCTGGAGGAGTGGGTAAGAGCCTATCCGGATGCTCTCTTCGTTTACGCGCTTCTGGAGCGTGGAAAGGTAGGGTGCAATGGACGATTCGGGAAGTCTGGAGATCCAATGAGCACGCCTGGGAAGGGATGTGTGCGAGACCTACTCTGTGAAAACCTGTAGACGACACGGGCGCGCGTCTAGTGGTGGGAGTGGGAGGTAGACCTTGAGGTTGTCGAGCATCTTTTGGAAGAGGGAGGGTATGCCGGGGAAGATGCAGAGCTTGCCTTCGAGCCGTACGACGGGCTGGGGGGAGCGTGAGGACGTGATGACGGACAGAGAAAGGGACGGACCACCCAGATGTCAGACGCGACAAAGAGAACTTCGGCGGCGTGTGGGAAGAGGGCCATGCGTCTGCGTGCGACGCGTTGTTCGTCCGTCTGCTGTACGATGGAGGGTCGATTGCGGATGGATTCCTCCATGCGGGAGAGCGTTTCTGCGTGGTAGCTGAGCTGCTGATTGAAGGCTTTGGCGAGCGAGGCATACGTGATATCTGGGGGGTGTGAGGGAGATCCGAGAGAGGGGAGGGGGACAGACCGTCGTGGGTGGGGCCGATGCCACCGGTTGTGATGACGAGGTCGTAGCGTGCGACCATCCTGCGACTGGCGTCGACGCTGGGGGGAGTGAGGGGGCATTCGGGAGAGTAAGAGAGGACGTACATTTCGTCCTCATCGTCGGGGATGACCTCGATGCGTTTCCTGGGAGATCGTCAGGGGTGGGGGTGTGAGATAAGGTGGTGCGCACAGGTCGATGCCGTGTTCGAAGCAGAAGCGGGCAAAGTAGTTTGAGTTTCTGTCGAGTGTTTTTCCGTTGAGAATCTCGTCTCCGATGATGAGTGCGCCTGCTGTTCTGATGTGAGTTGACATGTGTCTTGTGGTGAATATGCGACGTGATAGCATGTTGGAGTAATAACACACTCGATTTGTGCTCTTGTGACCGGCGACACACGTGCAATCGATAGCCAATCAGAGACCGGTATGGTGCACACGAGCACTTACTTATAATAAGCTTGTCCTCTCTTGCCGTTCCCTTCCATGTCCTCCTCCTTTCGTCCCATCGCACCTGCAATGGACATCTACACCGCAACCTGCAACCCGCCCCGCAGAGCAAAGCGCATCCGTTCAGACGACGACGACATCCCCGATTCCGTCTCCGACCTCTCCCCTGATGATGATGACGACTCCCAACCCCACCATCCGCCCCCAAAACGGCGCGGTCGAAAACCCGGCACCCTCTCCCGCGCCGCCCGCGAGGCCCAGCGCAAAATAAACCACTCTCTGATCGAGAAGGCCCGTCGCACTAAAATCAACGACGCCCTCGCCACCCTCCGCGAGCTCGTCCCCCCCGAGTACAAGCGCGACGGCGACGAGGACGAGGACGAGCTCGACCCCAAGAAGCCCAAGCAAAAGCAAAAGGCTTCTGGCGAGAAAGAGTTCAAGCTCGAGATCCTCGTCCGCACCGTCGCTTACCTTCAGGACCTTACCGCCAAGGTCCGGCGGCTCGAGCATGATGGCTGTTCCCGTTGCACCGACTCAATTCCTCTCCCCGGCGCATCTCCTCCAAAGCGCCATCACGACGAGCCCACCTCCGCAGATGCCTCCGTCTCCCGTCTCCCCTCCATCTCTACCTGGCTCCCAGAGGACTCCCTCCTCACTCCCACCCAGTCCCCTGCATTTGACGTCGCAGCGCGCCCCACACAGCTCCCCACACCACCCACCTCTGCCACCTGTGCACCCACCACAACCGGGTTCCCCGCCCCTCCCGCACTCACACTCCCCTCTCCCAGCACGTTCCTCCCTCCCATGCAGCCACGTTTCTCTGGTTTTGCACCCCGTACGAACCACAAGTCTTCGCCCGTCTTGTCTCCTGTCTACACCCCTGACGACGAGACTGCCGCCTCTCTCTTGCTGCGTATCAGCACTGCACCCAAGGCTGCACGACCCACCGAGGTCTATGCAGACAAGGACGGGCTTAGTGCCTTGACGCCGAGCAGACTCCTAGGTTTGAGCTCTAAAAGATGACGTCTTTTGTACCGATACCAGTTTGAATGTGTTGATCAAGGACTCCATTTAGCGTTGTACGTTATTGTAGCAGGATATTATTTACTCTTGTTTACCTTTCTATGATGTTCAGAACTACACATCGACGTTTCGTCTCGTCCGTCGCGCAGAAAAGGACAGAACGCAAACGACGTCAAGGGGTCAGTTCATTCTTTACCGTATCATCCAACCTCACATCACCAGCTAATAGGACGACTCCTTTCTTGACCATGTCATCATACACGTCCGTGGCGGTACGTTCTTTGTCTTCCCCATCCATCCAGTCCTCATCCTCCCAAGGCAGAGGCGGTAATGGCTGCGTCGCGTTCCACCGCGAAAAATTCAAACCCATGGGCCCACCCTCGGGCGGTAGCGGTGGACGTGGCGGCGACGTCTACATCCTGCCCACACCCGAACTCACCACCCTCTCCTCCATCCCTAAACGCGTCCGCGGCCTCTCAGCCAACCACGGCCGCGGAACTTGGCAAAACGGCCGCAACGCCCTCCCCACCATCATCAAAGTCCCCCTCGGCACCGTCGTACGCGAACTCCCCCGCGACGACCCACGTCGCGCCAAGGACGAGTGGGAGGCGGAAGAAGAGTCCCTCGACGGACTTTCGCTCGAGGCGCGTCGTGCAAAGATGCTCGAGAGTCGATGGGTGCATTATCCAAAGTATGAAGACGACAATGTGCACCGGGATGCGTTCAAACAGGCCGAGGCGGCGCTTTGGCGGGAGGAACGCGAGCGGCGATGGGGGAGGATGCAACGGGCGAGTCAGCCGATTGATCTTGATTTGAGCGAGGTGGAGCAGGTCGTCGAAGACGTGAATGCACCACTAGCACTTGGCAAGACAGAGCACCTCGGGCACTTGATCACTCGAGGGGGGAGTGGCGGTCTGGGGAATCCTCACTTTCTGTCGACGCTCAACCGGTCCCCCAAGTTTGCGACCAAGGGTCATGATGGTGAACGTGTCACGCTAGAACTCGAGCTCAAGATCATTGCGGACGTCGGGCTCGTCGGGATGCCCAACGCCGGCAAAAGCACACTGCTGCGCGCTCTCACGGGTGGCCGTGCCAAAACAGAGGTGGCCAGCTACGCATTCACAACCCTGAACCCTGTTGTCGGTGTCATTCGCGTTGCCGACGACGGTACCTTTGAAGGCGAACTCCGCGACGTTCACGTCTTTGAGGAAACCGCAATCGAAGAAGCTCGCGAGCTCGAGCAATTATCGCAACCCGAGCCGACAGAGGAACCCCCTTCAGATACGGCCCCTTCCGTTGCGAACCTCGACCACTTTGCCATTCTCGAATCGTTTCGGTTCACGATCGCGGACAACCCCGGTCTGATCTCACGTGCGTCTGAAGACGTTGGCCTTGGTCACTCGTTTCTGCGATCGATCGAGCGTTCGCACGCGCTCATCTACGTCGTTGATCTCGTTGGTCCTGCCCCATGGGACGAACTGGCGATTTTGCGCGAGGAGTTGGACAAGTACCAACCTGGAATGAGCGCCAAAGCGCGACTCGTCATTGCCAACAAAGCAGATCTCCTTGGCAATGACAAGGATGCACAAGCAGTGATGGAGGCGCGAGCCAAGTTAATCCAACTCGAGACGTACGTGCAGCGCGAGATGGGGCCGATGGACGTCGTCCCGATCTCGGCAAAGTATGGGCAGAATCTGAAGCGGGTAGTTGGATTGATGCAACGGTATGTGAGAGAGGCGAGGGAAGGGGTGATTTGATTGAGTGTGATTATGTATCTGCTAATATATGAATCGTCCATGGATGCCCTCGCTCCACGATGACGTCTCACATGGTCGTCCGATCGTGGACGATCAGCATCGTGGCACAAGATGCGTTCCTGCCACCCGAACAACCCTCTCCTCACCCTAACCCCCGTGCAACGTTGAGATGAACACGATCTCGTCGCCGCTCTTGAGCTCGTACCCACCCTCGCCTTCCAACTCCCAATCCGTGTCGTTGATGAGGACGAGAATGCCTGGACGACTGGGTACGCGTGAGCCGTGAGTGGGACCAACGATCACGCAAGGACGTACACGGTGTCCCCGTCGACGAACAATTCAGGGCGTTCTCGGAGAAGGTGGGTGCGGAGGTGGTGGATGAGGTGGGTCACCGTCGCAGGTCCGGGTGTCGCGTTGTCCCCGTTTGCAGTGGGGGGGAGGGAGACGCTGTGTCTCCGTTGATTTCCAAACAACAGCTCAAGCCCGCCGCTAAACTCGATTTTGAGATCGATCGTGTCCGACATGGTGTGTTGATGTCCTTGTGTGTGTGTGAGAGGATAGGTGCGTCGACTGAAGACGCGCGGACTCGTCAAGGACGATGGGGATGATCAAGACGTCGGGCATATGGTGTAGCTGGTTATCACATCCGCTTAGCATGGTGCTACCTGCGGGGGGTCTCCGGTTCGAGTCCGGATTTGTCCACACTTTTTTGGTTTTTTTTCTTCCAACACGGGTGCGAACGTTGCTCTCGCCGGATCTTGTCTGTCACACGATAACAATATTTACGATGGATCCCCATTTGTGCGTTGAACGTGTGTCCGACTGAACGCCCCAGCACTGAATCGGTGCACCCCAAACTCGGTTCATTGCCACGTTATCTGAGCACACGACTCCTGATCGTGTGACCACTATCTCGACGAACGTGCGTTCGGGGACACGTCGTTACGTTTGATCCAAAGGCGACGAAATGCAAAAAGTGGACAAATCCGGACTCGAACCGGAGACCCCCCGCAAGTAGCACCATGCTAAGCGGATGTGATAACCAGCTACACCATATGCCCGACGAGAAGCGCCCACGCGAGTGACTTGTTTGGATGAAACGGTTGTACACGGACGATTAACGATCAAAAGTACGACAAACTACCCCTGCAGTATTCTAGTTGGCCAGCGCTTCCAATCTCGATTCAGCTTCTGACCATTCATCCAGAGGACCACGCATCGTCTCCACAGAATCCCACAATCGGAAGACCTCTTGCTTCAACGTGTCCATGCCCTCCCTCTCATATGCACCGATGCCGTTCTCATCTCGGTCTTCTTCTTCCTTTCTCGTCCCGTCGTAAAACCCGGGCGCCATGAGTGGGTACATGAACGCGAGCGACAACGACATGCTGGCGAGGTGATGCGCGAACGGGAGACGGACCTCTTGGTAGATACGAAGGGTGTCTGGGATGCGAGAGAGCGATGTGCGTGGGTGGGCGATGAGTCGGCCCAGTACGAACGCATCCTGAGTATGTCTTTGAGCGATGACGGATCAAATAGAATCATGAATGGGACGCACGTAGATCGCTTGTCCCGCACCGCCACCAAAGTGAGGCGTCATCGCGTGCGCCTAAAGGGAGTCGTCACATCGACAGCGGATGAACACAGACGGGGACGTACTGCATCCCCGATGAGTGCAACCCTCTTCCGCACGTAAAACGGAAGCGGTTTCACGACATGCAGAGCCCACTGACTCGGATTCTCGCTGAGCTGTGATCCGCGTCGTTCAAGCTGCCGGCGTTCATAGTGTGAATATAAATCACCTTTATGAGCGCCCTGACGTCGGGTTCGAAATTATCGAACTGTCTGATCAGTTCATCGCAGGTCGTTTCGGATACCCAGTGTCCTTCGTAGCGCGTTCCCGTTCGCTTTGGATCATAGATGAGAGCAACCGCGTTGATGAGGGCACCTTTGGAAACCTGGTAGGTGACTAGCGCCTACGATCGGCGAATGAGCAGATTCGAATCAGGGGACAGCGAAACAAAATTACCCTGCCCCTTCCGACATACTGTACCACGACGGGATGAGATATAACGGTATAAGTTTTGATCGACCTGCTTACCGTCGTTATTTCCGTCAACGATCGGTTTCCTGGAGCTTCTTCTCTCAATCTCTCCGCAGAGATGAGGGACCGGTAGATTGATATCCCCGTGAAAGTCGCATCAACGTATTGTCTGAGGTCCGTGTTGTTGTCTTCAGTTGCTGCCGTCTCAAATAGTACCTTGCGGACGGCAGAGCGAATTCCATCGGCTCCAATGAGTACGTCTGTAGTTGCAGTGGTTCCATCCGTAAATTCAAGAATAATCGGCGTCGTCGAGTCTGTATTCTGTCGTTCCGGCTCCGTGTAGCCGACGAGCCGCTTCTTCAGATGGACGGTGCATGACGCCGGGAGGTGCTCTTCGAGGATGGTCATCATGTGTTGGCGATACAAAGGAGCGGGAGCACCTTGCGCGCCATCCATCAGCCAGATCATCGTAGAAAAAAACGTCGAGCTCACGGCGTGAAACGCGGAGATACCAGGGGTACCCGCCTTCAGGTATATCTGACCGTCTCATATATTGTTCTGATATGTGGGTTAGACTGAGAACAGCGCGACTGAAAAACTATCCTTCACCAAGTCGACCATCTTCAGCGACACCGGTGAACATTTGTTTGAACTCATCCAACAGTCCGAGTTCTTTCAGCGCTCCGTGTGTCTGCCACCATAACGTGATCCCTGCGCCTTCCGTGCCAATCGATTCGTGTGCTTCGTAAAGATCGATAGGTATAGAAGGGTCATATTTGCCGATCGTAATCGCGAGGATCAGACCGCCGACACCCCCGCCGCTGCAGACAAATTGAACGACGGATTCGAACTAAACTTGGGCACTGACCATATGGCAACACGAAATTTGGGCGCGGACTCTGGAGCAGACATGAAATCCGACATTGACCTTGGTACAGGGGATGTGAGAGGACGATGATCAAGGGCGTTGGAAGCTTATATGCAGCACCGCTGATAGTGCTGACTATCAATGGAAAACGTAATTTGCACCGACGACTCCGGCGGGTGCCTTGAGGTCTCTCAGGCCAGGTGCACGCCAGTAACTTAGGGCCAGAGGAAGAATGCGAGGTGGAACCATAGATAAGCCTGGACGGACGTAAGACCTGCAAGAGTGAACATTAAATGGGTAAAGCTATACCCTGTGTAGAATACATCAACAGGTGTGTGCGAGTGCGAGCAGTTGAGTACTGGACGGGCACATGGCATACCACCGTGCCCGATGAAACAGGGGAAGAGCCTCGAGGCCTTGAAACTTCAGGGTCAGCGATGTTAACCCGAAAGCGAGGAAGTTGCCGCGTACGCTGTGTACGCCGGGGCTCGGGCGCTCAAACTCAAGGGTATAGACGAGGTTTTGGCACTACCCTGCAGTGGGAGGTAACACGGCTGGACTCCGGCCCAGCTGCTGCCTCAATACCAGAACTTGACACGACTGGTGAATCGGTTCCGATTACTTCACCATCATCGATATCTGTGCCACCGATGCGGGTGACCGCCGGCAGAAGGTCGCCTTCATTCAGAACTTTCGTCACTAAACAGTCAAATATTAGTCTCTTCAAAAAACGTGCCTTCGGTCGTCATCCTTGACATGGGTTGAAGACGCCTTCGGCAGTGCACGATACGAAACACGTAGCGTCGAACCCGGAGAAATCGAGGATGCAAAAACGGTATTGCAGAGGGCAACGGTCTGGCCCGATTAAATAACATTGGCAGGAGTTCCACTTCGTATCTTCTATTCAATACACCCACACAAACATCACGAAGAAGCATTGGATGTGTCTCAGTCGCGCCCAAGGACCGGGCAAGTTTTCTACAAACTCCCAGCGCTTCAGGATTTCTTGCTTCAAAGTCTCCATCGACTCCTGGCGGCCATAATACGGGTCCATGATCAAAAAAATGCACCGCGCTAGGAGATCAAAAGAGAAAAGGAACCTTCACGAACCTTATCGCACCCCAGCGCAGTAGCACAGACCATCTGTGTTACAGTCACCTGAACGTTTAAACGTTTAATTTTCGCAAACCGTTCATCGCTTTCCCACGGTGGTCTTACTTTGCGATCTCATGTAAATGGAGTGTTCGAGCGACATAGTATTTTTTTCTCCCTGACGGCACTTACCTTGCCCTATGTTGTGAAGTAGCTCGTATGTCGGGGGAGTATACCATGAACAGGCAATGGATTGTTCATGGTGCATGGTTCTGACTGATGATGTTGTCAACAACCAGAGTCGAGCAAGTTTGAAGGTGGGTCAAGTACCAACGGCGAAACATAGGGACCTTCGAGACAATACGGTATGGCCCTGAGCTTCTGGCCGATTCCTTGCTTGTCTATCTAAGCCTCTAAGGTACGTGCGGCGAAGTTGGGCGTCAGAGTCCTGGGCAATGTAGGCTGGTCACTCTCCAGGCCATAAAACTTCTTCCCCTTACTCAAGTTCGCTTACAATGCACCTTCCATTCAATAGACCACAAAAGGACAATACGTGACCAAGAGCGCGTACGTCCTAGTTAGCTAATGGTTGTAGTTTTGATTCGGTATCTTTCCACTCTTCCAGAGGACTGGGCGAGCTTTCCACAAAATCCCATCCTCTCGAGATCTCCTGTTTCAACGTCTCCATTCCCTCTCTCTCATATACACTGATTCCCTTCTCATCTAGGTCTTCCTGTTTCCTCCTCCCATCATAGAAGCCGGGAGCCACAAACGAGTACATTCTTCCGGTCGAAAATGAGAGATCCGCGAGATTACGAGCGAACGGGAGGCGGGTCTCTTCGTAAATGCGGAGGGCTTCTGGGATTCGCTGGAGTGATATGAGAGGATGGGCAATGAGCCGACCGAGTACAAATGCATCCTATAGCTCATATTATTGAGTGTCAACGGATCAGCAAACTGAGTTATAAACAGAGCGCACATGAATCGCTTGACCTGCACCTGCACCGAAGTGAGGTGTCATAGCGTGAGCCTAATCATATGGAGGGTCGTACTATGTCAACGCGATGTGCTTCCACACCAAAATGAAGGTGAGGACGTACTGCATCCCCGATGAGTCCGATCCTCTTGCGCACACAAAACGGAAGTGGTTTCACGACATGCAAGGCCCATTTACTTGGCTTCTCACAGAGCTACATTGAGCGCGGGTCAAAATCTTTCAGAGGATGACCAGAAAAGGTTACCTTGATGATTGCCCTCGCGTCCGGTTCGAAACCATCATAGCGTCCAATTAGTTCATCGGAAGTTACTTCGGATACCCAATGTCCGTCATAGTGCGTGCCCAGAAGCTCCGGATCGATGTTGATGGCAGCAACGTTAATGAGAGCGCCTTGGGAAATCGGGTAGGTCACAACGGACTGCAAACATGGGCGTAAGTGGGATTCGAATAAAGAGTAATGAACAAAGCAAGCTACCCTGCCCTTCCCTGTATACTGTTTCATAATGAAGTGAGACGTGGCATCGTTGGCACCAATATGATTCAATTGCTCACCGACATCATCTCTGTCAACGATCTGTTGGCGGGGGACTCCTTCCTCAGCGTCTCTGCTTGTATAAGGAACCGGTATATCGATATTCCCGTGAAGGTCGGTTCAATATACTGTCTGAGATCATCGCCTTTATCTTCGGATGCTGCAATCTCGAACAATGTCTTCCGGACGACGGAGCGAATGCCGTCGGCTCC
>JBBPMD010000568.1:0-18790 GCA_038090095.1 Zangia roseola | reverse complement strand
CTTTAGTGAGGCTTCCTTGAAGGCATTTCTGATTGGACAGGAGTATCAATGATAGAATCAATAAATTGAATGGCATGGACAGCATTTTGGCCCTTCCAATAATAATTTATTAGACAATTGTTCTCTTATTGATGGAAGTGAACATAGAAGGACAGTCACCATGAAGTCTAGTCTGGTCTGGCTGAAGTTTTTGAAGGACAAAACATCCTGTGGACTTTCCTAGACCAGTTTGGGAAGAAATATTCCCAGAGGAAAGAACAAGAAAAGACAAAAGAGTGTCATTATTCCTTCAAGAGGAGTTGATGGGTTTTATGAGGAAGATGAGTACATAAATATAATATAACAGGGTTGATATGTGATGTCAGTGATCTATTTACATAAGGATGACATAATAGAGCCATTATCTAATTTATGTAATCATGTTACAGCATGCTAGGGTGCAATATATGTAATTAGATATGACAGCCAAAAAACCGTCCGCATGCACTATGATTTTGAAATGGCTGCCATTTCATCATTTCTGATTCAAATCTCTTGACCTTTGCATCCATAGACAGCCAAGGGTGGGTACTATGTTTCATACACTCAATGTATAAGAAGAGGATTAGTGGTTATCAAGGAATACCATGTTTAGTCCAAAATACACAAACATGCGGACAGTTTTTTGAGCCACTGTATCTGGGGTAGTAACTGTGCTCGACCATCTGGTGCGTGCGTCTCCACTTCTGGATCGTCATAGTGATCGCCTCCAAGATAAAACCGTTGATCGCTAACTTGCTGCGTGGCCAAGGTTCATGAACGGCAGCGTATGTACGAGTTTCAACTTTGCATTCTTCGAGGAAGTCAGTCCACTTAGGTGGATAGAAGCCGATTTGCGTCGGATCCGTGCAATAATCCTGCTTCTGAGTCTTCGAGTAGCGTTTGTGCCTAGAGGTCCGTGCGTTCTCATCGCTTTCATCAGTCTCATCCATCATCTCGTTCTGTCGTTGCAAACGTTGTAGCCTAGCGGGCGATGGAGGTCGAGGGCGGCGGTTCCTGGAGTAGTGTTCTTCCAAAATGTTCGTGTCCTGTGCATATTTCGATAACAATTGTACGAGTTAAATAAAGAATTTCATACCCCATTTGCTTGACTCCTAGGTTCCTCGTGTTCTTCTGACTGCAATTCACCATTAGCTTATTGATTGAACCTATTGTTCTAATGATCCGATACGACTCACATCGCCGAAGGGATCACCTTCTATATCGATATCGACATCCTCTCTCCTGTCGCTGTCGCCGCCATCACTGGTATTGTCGCTGTCCTCAGGCGATTCACTCCTGCTTGAGGCTTTCTTTGGGTTATCATCATCTGGATTGACGTCATCAGGTAAATCCAACTCATCGTCATCGTCACCACTGGGGAGGCACTCATGATCCTTGGCAGATAGGGTCTGGGAATTGCGCACACTGCCAGATGGCTTCTTGCCTTGCACATTGTGATAGCGTTCCTGTGCATCGGCAAGGATCTTCATGCCTCTGGCAAAGCTGGGTAATACAATCTCTTTGGATGGCTATGGATCCGTCGTGGTTTATTGATGGACATCGACAAAGAACAGAACATACCAATGCGAACCCAAACCTCTTGCCTGGCTCAGCCTCCTTGGAGATTGCTGTATGTGGGGACCAACTGTTATCGGACTACCATTGTCATAGTAAGTTGCTATGGTTGAGCATAAGACAAGCATACCGGCCGGTTTTCGGGCTGTTGTTGTGGTAATGAGGATTCACTTCTAGTAGGATGAGATGTTGCTTACCCTTTTTTCTCTCTGCTGACATTCGGGTGCCATCGGATTACATGGTTCCCCAGCATCGGCAAATGGGTCCAGTTTCTTCCTCGTGACTGTGACAGCTTCGCCAGCCCTTCTAAGTTGCTCGGCGGCGCCACCAACTCCCTTGCCAGTCCTTGAGCTTCGACGGGTTGTAGTTACGTCTGCCGCCCTCAGCTTCTTGGAAGGCCCAGCAGCAAGTCCCCCGGAACTATGTCGTTTGTGTGCGGCTTTTGCCATGATCTGTTCAACGGTGGGAGTCAGGACAAGACGCGGAACAAATGTGACAGCCGAATTTATTGTAACGCTTCCATTACGGTCATACACAAACATGTAATTGCAACCCGAAGCCTAATTATCATTTACCAAGACGTACATTATTAGTGAGCGCCATCTACTTGAGTTCGTTATAGAGCGCAAAAAAAAACTCTTTATCCCAATACTTATTGAGCCAGAAATCTTCAGTCAGTGCACGACTATTGGTGGAGGACAGACGTGTGTTCGCGATCTTGCCGAACCGTGGGACCAAATTGGCGGGGGAACGAAGCTGGTCGAGGGGAATGATATCACCAAGGTACTCTCCGCTAGCCCTCTTCGCTCTTTGGAGAACGTGCATTGATGTTACCGGATCATGTTGACTGTTACCTTGAGGAACAACATCGAACCGACGTACATACACAAGAAATTTTTCGGACCACCACGGTTTTTGACCATGAGGTGGTACAGGGCGGAATACAAGTCTGAGCTCTCCAACGGAGTGACCTGCATGAAACACAACAGTTAACGGGCGATTTTTGAAACACGATATATATGTATTGATTCACCTGAAAGTCCGGAGTATGGCCAGCTTTTGTCGGGGTCGACATTGAAGATTACCACATCAAAATGTCCATGCTTCCAGGAAGCGGAAGGTGGGGTGCAGGCAACAGTTCGTGCCGGATCTAAGTCGCTGATAGAGTGAAAGGGGGTTTGTTGAAGGCGTACTGTGTGCCAGACAGCGAGATGGGTGAAAGGGAGATGACAGTCATGAGCCGACAAACACGGCCCACTGACTGTATGAGGTTGGTTAGATATTGCTCGCTGGATATAATCACCAAGTGCAGTGCGAAGATCAGGGATTTGAAATTCGACGGCGATCTGATCAATGCTACCCCGATTAGTCTTGGGATCCCTAGCGACATTAATCGCAGTCCGACCAGCAATGAAAGTACGAGGTGGAAAGGGGGCAGAAGCAGCTGCTGACATTGACAACTCGTTGGCCTTGAAGAAGTAGTTAGTTGGGGAGCGTTTTGGTTCGCCCTGCTTCGCAACGGATCGGAAGAGTTGAGTATCGCCATCGGGATTGCCTTTGGCGTGATCTGAACTTTTCCTTTGCTCTCGGAGAGAAGTTGCAAGTTCAAACCTCGAGCATTTCTCGAGGCGGTCAAGATACCTGCAAATTTGTGGATCGACATCCACATTGTTGCTCCTGCGAGCGGGGTTCTTGATCATGAGAATATGGGCATGCTCGGTAACGTCAGCGGTCCACTGGGCCGGTGCACCAGAGTCGCGGATTGAAGGTACAACGTTTTGCAGCAATTCAAGCTTGGGTATATACCAGTTCGTGATCGCCTTCTTCTTTCCTCTCCGCCCCCCAGCCTTGATCACATTGGCTTTGCGTTCGTGAAAGGTGCGCAACGACGATAACAGTGCATTGCAATCATCATCGTCGAGTTCGGGAGCTTGTGCAAGGTAGCAAAAGTCGAGGAGTGCGTGCATCGCCATGACCACACCTGGAGATGCCGAGCCAGCGATTACTGTGATTAGAGATCTTTGAACATCTCATTGCATTCTCCCGGTGACCTGTTTGAGATGCGATATTCCCTCTCCAAAATGTCGATACCCGATAGACGGCTGAAGGACAGAAAAGCGAAAATCTAATTCGTCGGCACCCACAATGTTGATGGCCCACTGGACAACGTGATCCCAGATTTTCTTGTGCCACTCATGCAGAGGCTCTGGGGTCAAAAACCTTGGGGGCTCTGCCATATCCCAGTTTCGAAAGAACGGGTATGCGACACCATTCAACCGGAACTTCTGTGCCACGGTGAGGTAGCGTTGGAGATGGTCGGGATCAACATTGATTCGCCGGAGTTGTTGCAGTGTATGGGACTTTGTGCGTAGGGGATGTTGATGCGCGTCGCCAAAGTGCTTGTACATCGCAGTTGTGATCGGCGATGTCTTGCCCGCTACTCCTGCAAGCATACAGCCCTCTGGCGTGTCCACAATATACGAGGCAAGAGGTGTGAAGCAGAACCATAAGTTTCCCAGCGGGTCGTTCATCATAATTCCCAAACGAGCAGCATCTTTCAAGGGTTGCAGGATAATGTTGAGGGACTCATGAATTAGCCGATCAGCCAGGAGACCGCAGATGCGTTTTGACGGATGGATGAAATTTGGGATCGGGAGAAGCACGGTAAGAAGGAAGGCTTCAGAGGATAATTTGAGGCGAGTAGACATCTGAATGTTTGCAAGCCCTAGTAGAAGTGGGTGGGCACATTGATTGCCCACAAGCGCAGACACGTTTGTCTTGTCGGATGACAGGATGATGCCAAGGAGGGTGGCTCCAACGGGTATGTTCGCCTGGTAAGCCGGTGAGTAACGATGCTACACGAAGAAAACAGAGCCCGACCTGCATATCCCATGCAGCATTCCCTGTCATCCACTCACTGTACACGCGGACGAGACGTTCAGCAGTTCGGTAGACACGGCGGGGAATGAGGTCGAGCTTGTCGTGAAACAAAGGGTGGTTGAAGAGTGCCTCCAAGCGCTTGACTGGGTCACGGTAAAATAGCCTTACTGGTGACTTCGTTGGTACCTTTGTCGAAAGGACGCGACACTGCCATTCGGGCCCACTAGGAAGGAGTTCCGTGAGGCTGCGCAACTGATGAGCTGACTGAAATGAGAGCGGAAGTGTCTTTATCTGCGAATATCATTCGTTGAAATTCATGTGTTGATATGGAAAATCAGGACTTACTAGCTCAAGAGACAGGAAACTATCAATAGCAGCCATGCTAAGGTTGGACCGTGTCAACCAAAGCCCAACTTCCCAGTCCGCCCGAGATGCGAATGGATAGTATAAGTTGGAACGACGCTCTTGTGAGAATTGATCCCGATCGAAGCGTTCAAGAAACGAGTTCTGTTGGCGCATAAAAATTGTGGCTGCACCTGGAAATTCCTCGACAGTGCCTTGGTATGGATCTCCCTCCGACTCGAAACTTTCGTGAGCGGAGATATTCCAGTCTTCAGGTCCCCGCGCTACAGATGCTCGTGATTGACTGTCCCCGGTCTTCCAAGGGTCTGAGTTCGCATCATCTGAGAGAAGTTCGCCCATTTGAACTAAATCATCCACCCAACCATGACATCGAGAAGCCGGCTGGTTCATGTGTCGTAGCACGGCATCATCAGAAGGGAGGACTCTACCACAGCTGGGGCAACGAGGCATGGGGTGAACTCCAACGTTTGAACTTGCAGTAGATGCGACTGGTCGAATGTATTGATAGGCTACGCGGCGACAGCTCTGTCAGATAGTAAGTATCAATTAGGTAAAAGTCAACAACCCCCGTAACTGCGACACCCACAACCATCATGTCCTCCCTCCCTCCATCGTCTTTTCCTCCCTCGTACGCCCCTTTCTCGACGCCCAGTTCAAATCAAAACGGTTTCATTCCATCTGCATCTAGCCAGACCCCACGGAGAACTTCAGCTGTTTCTCAAGCTTTTGCTTCGCTCAAGACTTCAGGAGGAGTATCGATTCCCAGTGTACCTTCTGTTTCTACGCTAGAGATTCTTCCTCCGCCCGAACTTCCAAATAACAGGGTGGATGTTTCTGACGCTCACTTAATTGAAGGAAGAACAGTAAAAGACCAAGAGCCCTTCGATTCGGTGGGTGGCAGGTCGTTCAATTTATATTTGCTGACTGTGTACAGTCTCAGAGCTATATGACTGAGCCCGATGCAGCTTATCTCCACTTGGAGGCCACTCGTGCTAGGCGGTCCGTGTTACGCGCCCAGATGCACCTGGCTTCATGCGAACTTTCGGAGTATGTGTCTCGCATGCGCCTCAACCACCTCAAAATCCAACACTACAAGAAGGCCTCTGATGCGGCCTGTACAAATGTCGGCCAATGGTGTGACACCATTCGCCACTCTGGACGACCCCTGTATATGTGCAATGTCACCCCAGCTAATCGCAAACGTCGGAGTCACTGCGCTGCCGGTATGCGATACTTTTTTTGTTCGTCGCAATCAATAACGAGGTATAGTTCAGCACGACGAGTCGGACACAAATGACAGGGAATATTTTGTGGATCTTCGGTAAAAAAGATTGCTGTATATGTAAATGCTTCCCAATGTCCCTATCTTTTTGAGGTGACACTGATCGTTCGTGCCCGAACTACCTGTGTTTCCCCCGTGGATGATGAGCCGGAATTTTTGTATCAGTAGTGTTGAGAGGAAATAGTGTTATATGACTACTATGTAGTGCATGCTTCTGAGTAGGGCGGGTTACAGTCTCGGATGATTCATGATCCGTCCTGTCATTCTCAGTCACATGCATGGAGCGATGTCGTGGCGTGGGTTTCGTCTTCCTCTGCGAAGTACAACGCCCTTCACTTCATCGGTTTCAGACCATACCGTCCGGGGAACGGGTACTATGCCCACTCGTACCAGCTTGCAGATAGGTCCGATACACCATATACTAACACAATCCCTGCCACTATGCTTACTACCTCTGTCCTTATAGGTTCTACAAGGTCCCTCTCCTCCAAGACTAGATCTTCCAGTTACAACAAGAACCTACTCAAGAAACAGAGTTCGCACCCCAAATACGACAATGCCACTCACAAATCTTCCAAGAAGGGCCCGCAAGAAATCTTGAGCAGCGATGGGGCTGCCTTGTGTGATGCCTCTGCCGGCGATATCCAAGATAATCCTAACATCAGTTGAGGCTCCAAACTAGAGCATGTGAGACTTAGCTAATACCACTTTTAGCTCGGGTTCTCTCATTGCTAGCAGATGCCCCCCTCGATATCGTGCATGTCAGTCATCGATCTCGCCAAATATTGATACTACCGTTACTAACTCTGCACTGGACAGATTATTGACAATTTCACACACGACGATTACGCGGACCTATCGGAAACACTTGCAGAGAAGCCGCTGCACACCAAGTGCGTAAACGAGCTTGTCGAGAACAAATAGGTTGCTGATCGCTTTCTTTTTACAGATTCATCTACCTCTACGACGAAGATATTTTGTTGATCATGAGTCCGTCCGGATTACACAAAGGCGTCCTCACCGCCCTGATGGGCGCAGTCAACAACTTCACCGCTGCGATAGGACACGACGATGATATCTACACGATCATCACACCGATGAACAAGCGCGTCCTCTACGACAAACCCTGTACTAAGCAAGAAGGCAAACTCGAACCGCGTGGGCGAAGATGTAAGAACCGGGAAGGTGAACAGCAGAAAGAGGGAGAGCAGGATGGCGAAAAGGAGAGAGCGAAAATCGAAGTGAGGGAGTCCATCCCTGACTTTCAGCTCATGATCCAAGTCAATGGCGGTTCGAAACCTCATTCGATCCTGAAGTGGATCGGTGAGGTCGCGTTCACCGTCCCCTCTTCCACTACCCGCGACCGCCTCAAGGATGTCGTTTCCTCCCAGCCCACTGTCGACTTCGTTTTCATGTTTTCGCTTGTCGAGTCCCACAAGTGGGAATCCTCGAATATCGATGACCGCCTCGCGCAACGACTTCATTCCGAACCCCTCGTCCATTTTGACTCGTTCAACCCCACGGTCGAAGGAGAAGGTATGGGGCCCATCATTTGGGGGGGCATCACCTGGATGTCCATTGCACAGGTGGCGCTGGAGGCCTACGTGCGTTCGCCCGATGGCCGATTAGTGATTGACGAAAACCAGCAAAGTGAGTATTCGACTCGAGGGGTAAGTCCATCATTTACTTCTATCGTGTACTGCTTCCTAATCAACTCATAGCTGATGTACCCCTCACTCTCCACGGATGACGTCGACCGATTGCTTGTCGAAGCTTCCAAATCATTCAAGAAATCTCTCCTTGATGACATGTTGAAGTCAGGCCTCACGGAAACGATGTATATCTCGCAAGTACGTGACTCGACAGCAACGTTGACCGTGCCCTGGAAAAGGTTCCTTCGCTCTATACAAACATCTGTTCTGGAGAGCACATACGAACGTTATCGGGTGTGGCACAGTTCCTTAGGAAAACGCAAGTACACTGGTGCTATACAGTCTGGCTCGGCATCCGTTCCAAGCAAGAAGTCGAAGAAGAGCGACTAATCGACTGTTCCTGTACCATCCGAGCCTGAAGTGATGTACCATATTTACAATAGAGTGTACTACTTTCTTTCTTGTCTATCTTTTTTTATTCCTTGCCTCAATTATTGTTTTTGCTCAGTCTTGCCCGCGCTGTTCCAGTGCGCTGTGCTGCAACGATGACGAAGTCAACTCCCTCGTTTACCCGAAAATAGTAGTCAACCGGTCGTCTCTCGTTTTGATGCAAGGATAGCACTATAAGTCTATTGTAACTACGAGTGTACTACCATTGGCTAATATATCACATACTACGAATAGTACTATGACACTGGCTACTATAGGATTGCTATGAATAGTCACTGTGGGTACTGTACCACTGGTGGCAGGCCCAGGTACTCATACTGAAAAACCAGATTTTCAAGTTATCATAGGATTTGAACAGTCTGTGTTACACTGTGACAAGTCTATGACTGCCCAGTATCAGACTATCACATACTATAAATATTATAACAAGTCTATCATATACTATGAGTACTATGGCAAGTCTATGGCAAGTCTGTCACACACTATGACACTATGGCTACTATGGAATCACTATGGCTACTATGATTTTACTATGACCACTATGAGTACTATGGCAAAAACCTGGATTTGCTGATGTACCTCTTTGTGCGGTGTTTGAACCACATTGGGCCGTTTTTGAGGACATGATTTTGCTGGCGTGCGTACAGCTTGCGCCACCAAGTCTGTGTTTAAAGATGATTCTGAGGGAGTTGGGTCGACCAGCAACAAGGAAGATTGGGGCGGTGGTGGAATGAATGGTGAAGATGCAGTGTTTGTTGCATATGGTGACTCCGTTGGCCCAGGAGAGATATCAAGATCGTGGTCAATGTTCGACAAATCCAAGATGAGCTGTGGGCCACAGAATGGGGAGAGCAACAATCGCAGGTAGTCATAGTCAGGTTCCTCAGAAAATGAGAGCGTTCGCGAGTAGGTGAGAAGGGTTGCAAATTCTCGTGGCAACCCACCACACAATTGTTCAGCAGGAATGTTCTTCTTAAGCTCAAGTATAGATGAGGAATTGGTGTCGGAACCACTACTAGACAACCAAGGGAGTGACCCATGCAAGAAGTAGATGAGAAGGTAGCCCAAAGCCTCAATGTCGTCCTGCTGCCCTAGATTTGCTCCAAGGTGACTGTTAATGGAAGTAAAAGCAGGAGTACCAGTAAGGCGGCGCCTGCGGACAAATGGAAGGTGATCCCCTGTTACAGGATCACGGTAACGCTTGGTGACATTGAAATCAACAATGAAGACGGTGTGAGCCTTATCTCCAAGGCCAACCAAGACATTGTGTGGCTTGAGATCAGTGTGGATAAAACCACAAGAGTGTATATGCTGAATACAAGAGATCTGTATAGTTGTTATGAGTGAAGTTAATGTAGTTAGTATCGACAAATTGCACTCACTAGCTGATCGGCGATGTGGACAACTGTATGGACATGGAACTTGTGGTGTTTGCGTACAAGCTGGTATAATGAGGGTCTGAGGAGATCGAGAACCAATGCGTCGTAGCTGTCCTCTTTTCCGAACCAATGAACACAAGGAATCCTGTCAGTGGTAGCGATGAACTTCAGGACCTCGTATTTGTGCTCTATGGAAGAGTGCCCATCAGGAGAGAGTTCCAGCTTGATTGCGTACGACTTGTTAGTGAAAATATTCACTGCTCTGTAAACGCTACCTATGGTTTGTGCCATTTAAGCAGTAGACCTCAGATATGTCACAAAGTCTTACCATAAGCGCCTGAGCCAAGTGGCTCTTTGATTCTGAAACGACCGTCAACACGAATTGGAATGAGGGTGTCGGGAATGGATCTGTTGGACATCGTTGGATAGTGAGTAGAAAGAATGGAGGTAAGGCTGCGCTGGAAGCTACGTTGAAACAAACAAACTTGGAAATTCAGATAACTCTGCGGTGTCGCCCTCAGTTCTCCCGCTGCTAGCAAATTTGCAGCATATGATTGCTCCCATGGACCCATTCAGCAAATTTCAACATCAAGTCAGCAGTCTGTGGACGACATGGTTGATGTCTAGACTCTAGACCTGAGATTTGAACTTGATCAATGACCGTAAGTCTCAGCCTCTCAAGCGACCAACCTTTCACTCAACTTCCATCGATCCCCTTTAGGACTCTGAAGGACGCATTCGAGTCGACGGTACGTCTTCACAGGTGATAAGCTTTGCAGCTGCTGCACTACTAGCTACAGTACCCTGAGTCCCTGACAAACCCTGTGCAGTCATTGACTCGTTTCAGCCTGAGTCAGATCAGTGTGGCAGTTGCTGCCACTGCATGTATTTGGGATATTTTGTGGTGAGTCTTGACTCTACAAGGGCGCATCGTGCACTCACTCTCTGATCTAGGATCAGTTCTCCCTTGACTCGAGAGCCAACTCCAGGGACCAGGGACCAGGGACCAGGGACCATCCAGGCCCCTACATGGTGATTGATCCTTCAGCTTCATTATTCTCGCTACCTCACACCCACTTTGTAAGGAGCTGATATGTGACTCAGATGTGTGTGGTACTTACTGATGGTTTCAAATTTGAATAGCTATCTGGGAGACTGAAGTGGCTGGGACTGTGTTCGTTGCAATCACTGGCAGTGATGGATTGGAAGGGTGCAAGGCCATACTGCAAGAGATCATAGTAGGCCCTGGCAGCCTGGCTGTTACAAACGCGTCTTTAACCCCTATCTTCTTCGACCCCTATGCTCATACTCAGACACTCGTCACTAATGGAACAATTTGAAGTCACGTGATCAACACGTGTTATGCCTCATGACAAGGCAGTACTCGGAACTCGTTCCTATTGGCTGCCACATATACACTTCTTATTTAATTACCGTTTCATTAATCGTGGTTAGATCTAAAATAGATCTCATGAGAACATTCTCACAAATGCTTCTCTTCTATTCTGCCACACCTCATGTTCATCTTCTCTTCTTTCTGATACATGCACGATACACGTTCCAATACTTCCTATGACTCACTATGATACTCAACCAATAGCGTTAAGAACTCTTATCTATAACCACAACATGTACAAACACTGTAGGGATGTATATATACTCGCTGTAGTAGTCAGTAGTCCCTCAGTTAATTCAACTTCGATCTTCTCTCTCATTCAGAGCTTGACAACTCTTCATCATCACTCCACTTATCATTCGCTCAAGTCTTCTGAGTGTTTGCTTCACTGGCGGCCTTGGAGTAGCAGGGTTCACTGTGGGGAACTGTGGAGAGCGGTGTCAAAGGTATTTGTTGTGGTGCAGTAAGCTGGGAATATGCTGTGAGGTGTGTTTCAGTAGACTGACTTGGAGTGCTGGTGGTGAGCACCTCCGATCGTTCTCCCTCTTCGTGTGCAGGCTGCTTTCTGCAGCTGCAGGCACTGACCATGATTGTCACACAGAAATCACTTCCGTGCACCCTGACTGTAGCAATATGCACCTCCCGCAGCCACTGCCTTCAGCTTCTGCTCCTGACCAATTGGGACCCTTGTGGCCTCGCCGTAGCAGCGGCGACTAGCTGGTGACATTCGGGGGGAGCCGGGAGGCTAGTAGAAAAGCAGAGATTTTGAGGTATGTACCACAATGCCTCCCCGTCGTCAAGTGACTCATAGCCAAGCGATTGCTCCCAACAACCCTCCAGTAGATCTCCCAGTTCCCTCTGATCCTCCCGACCCCATTCCTGTGGCCCCTGCCCAAGTGGAACCTGAGCAATCCGGCCCTCATCCTCGCCATCCTCGGTGGAACATTCAGGGGTCTTCTGATGGCCCAAATGCTCACCCAAGCCGGGAGCTAGAATTTATTGACATTGATGCAGGCTTAGGTGATTTGGATGACAACGATGACGAACCAATTCCCCATGCCTGAGCATCCCGTCAAAGTGCTCAGAATACGCTACGCACAGGTGGCAGTCATGGCGCAGGCACCACAGCGACCTCCACTAATAATCTTACTGATCTGATGGAATCTGCACAGTCACAGAGGCGGGCCCTCGACGTGCACCACTTTTTCGAGAAAACTAAATCCTCGTCAGTTTGCAAGTTGTGCAAGTGAGTTTTCCAGTGGACAAGGCCATGCTCTACCATACTGACAAATCTTATAGGGATATCAAGGAGCAAGACCCTACATGATTCCCTATTGGCCGCAACCATATTTTCAGCCCCAACACTGGAAATACTGGGCTTCGTTCCCACATAGAGAGGTTCCACATCCTCGAATTCTTGGAGCTAGCCGAGAAGCATCAATGGCCCATTTATCTCCATGGTGTTAACCTCGCATTGAATATAGGGTATACTCTCACTGCACTGCGCAAAACCCTCCAGCAGCCTGACATCATTTCTCTTCAAAACTTACCACCCCCTTCCAAGCTTGCGCCAGGTGATCCCCGACCGCAGGCCCAGGACAAACAAACAGCTCTGCATGACGGGTTACCAGAGTTCTCCCCAGCGGCATTCCAGCAGTACCTTGTGGACTTTGTCATCACGGATGATCAGGTGTGTTTATACTCAGGCTATGACATCAGTGTTGTTCTAATTTCTTGATCAGTCAATCAATGTGGTCGAATGTTTAGAGTTTCGGAAATTGCTATTCTTGCTTCGCCCAAACCTCCGTGACATCCACATTCCGAAACAAACCAAAACACGTGAACTCGTCCTCAAGACTTGGAGGGAATATTTTCAGGCGTTGAAGCAAGACCTGAATGTAAGTGTTCTGTCTCAGTATCGACCTCAGCTAACCCCCCACCTCTAGAATGCACTTGGCAAGATCTCATTCACAGCTGACATCTGGTCAGATGGCACCCGTCGGCCATTCTTGGCTCTTACTGCCCATTGGATCGCTGAAACACCCAGAGCACCAGCTCTGCAACTCAAGGCTGCCCTCATCGCATTCCAACACTTACCTGAGAGCCACACTGGCAAGAACATAGCAGAGAAGATTCTCGCCCTCATTGACCGAGCAAATATTTCTCACAAGGTGAGTGACTGAGGCTGGGCTAGTCATATTCCTGTGAAGTTTCATCAAAACTAACTGACTTGCCCCGCTCCTTTGTAGATTGGGTATTTTACCCTCGATGGTGCCACAAATAACGACACTGCTATGAGGCACCTTTCGACTCTCCTTGCATCACGCGGAATCAATTTCGACGCTAACGAGTGTCATATCCTGTGTCTACCTCACCTTTTAAACACATGCGCGCGACATCTCACCGAAAATTACAAATCGAGTGACTTCCTCAGCGTTGCTGATGCAGCATGGGTTGATTCTTCCAGAAACCCAATCGACAAGCATCTCTACATCGATGGATTGAAATGCGACCCCATCAAGCTAGGTCGGAACATTGTCTGTTGTCTGTGTGCATCACATCTCCGCCGCAACGCCTTTAAAGCTACCATCAAAAGTGGCAACGAGATGGGGCTCTGGCTCGATGCTGATGGAGAACATGTGGATGTTCCTGAATTGGAACTTATCCAGGATGTCAAGTCACAGTGGGATTCGATTTACCTGATGATCAATCGCCTTCGTGAAATGCGACCGGTACATACATAGCAATTACTATTCACTGCTACTATGACTTACAAATGCTTTAGCCCCTCGACCATTTCTTCAAGTTGCCAACCCAACACAACATCTCTAACTTCAAGCTTGATGAGGTGGATTGGCTTATACTACAAGATATGGAGCTCATTCTTGAGGTAGGTGATCATAGGCCCCAAGTCTCCAAGTTTGACACTTTTTATTACCTCATACTGACTTGAATATTGTCATCCTAGGTTCCTCACTGTGCGCAGAGTACAGTCTTGTCAGAGACACTGCCAATGCTTGGCGTGGTGGTCCCAGTCTTTGAGAATTTCACCAGACAGTGGAGGCACCTATCTGACGTTGTCCCTCATTGTGCCCCATACATTCATCCTGGTTTGCGATGTGCTAACAAGTACAACAATCGTTTGGGTCGTACAAATGCGTATATTATCGCTATGCGTAAGTATCACATTTTCTAAGTGATGAAAGCTGCTTATTGTCATACCCTAGTGGTCAACCCAAACGTCCGTCTTTCCCACATCACAGCACATTGGGACAATGAAAAACAGACAAGCGCACGGGCAGTAATTGCACAGACTGTTACAGTAAGACCGGGTAGGCCTTAACGTAGACCTAAAAGGCTCGTAGAGACTGAGGGAAGTCAAGTAGGTAGATCACTTGACAGGCGACACTACACACGAGGGTTCGAGGAAGTCGCACTAGAGGTAGTTGACTTAGAGATGACTCAAGGATGGCCAGATAATCGAGCGTATGATTAGGTGGATCAAGAATGCGGAATACATGCGAAGTATCAAAGGTTTATATAATATCAAGATGAGGGCACGGACCAAGACCTGATATATCCTAGACAATAAAAAGAGTGAGTCATAGCAACGAAGAGCGGAAATGTTAGTCATAGGCTATGAGTCAGAATGTGAAAGGAACAGGAGGTGACGAGAGACATCTGACGTAAAGTATGCATCCATCAAAAGAATGGAATTAAGGTGAGTCAACGAAGATAACGTAAGCAGGACTCAAACGGCATACACGTAAGCCCGAAGGCAGTGTCTGTGGTTACAAGCGGGAGCGAAGTAACGAAGAAAGACAAAAGAAAGAAGAAAACGTAACACAGACCGTAAGTATCTCATCAATATTTTCCATGGTCTCATTGACTTGTGATCTTCTAGATGCAACAATACCGTACGCAGATGGACTCTGTGGCCAGACCAGGTCATGGTCAACCCACTATGGATGCACAGGGCGCCCCACCACTTAGAAAGCCCACCAAAGCACGCTCTCTTGCAGAATGCTATGGAATTGTGTCACAAGATACCATAGATCCCAACACAACCAGATCCATGGGCCCCTCACCGGTTGATGTCAAATCAGAGCTCCATGTGTATCTTGGGGTTCAAGTTTCCAGAAAGACCGACTCTTTGACATTCTGGCAGGTTTCTCAAATGTCGTATCTGACACTTTTCCGCATTGCTATGGATTACCTGCCAATCCAAGCTTCATCCGTATCATCAAAGCATGTTTTCTCGTCAAGTGCTGAGACTACAACAAAGCGACGAAACCGCATCAGCCCAATGTTGATGGAAGCATTGCAAATGACGAAGTTTTTCCTCAAGAAGAGATGTATTGATTTCTCACAAGACCTACTCATGTCGGAACTGGACATGGTTTTGGATCAAGATGATGGTGACAGCGAGGATTTGCTTGGCACACTCGTGGGTGAGCGTGAGGACCAGTTGGATGATTTGATGGATTTGCTTATGGTATCGATTGCACGAGATGAGGGTGATGAACTTTAGTAGGATTTCGAATCTGAGTCTTGATATATGTTCATTGTTACTTCTATGGATCGCCTTTGATGTCTTCCTTCTGTGATTGGTAACTACAATTATGTGACTGTCTGCAACGGTCTGTCATGTACAAGGGACTATTGACTCGTTGATGTATCGTGTGCCATGCAGAGTGATTCATTGTTGTCATGTGATTGGATCCATGGTCTCGTTGTATTGTACGGCCAGCAGCAGTATGACGCCAACTAATCAGTCTCGTGAATGATAAGCGTGCCACGTCGTAAAGCCAGCGGACTTGGGTTGTGCAGCAATGGCAACCCAGATAGACAAAATTCCCTCCTATGTAAATTCATTGTCAGCCAACCGGCTAGCTGCGGCTCCGAGACCGAAGCCACAGCACCAAAACTGTGCATGTGAATTTCGGCTCAATCCATTGGTGTCTCAGTTGACTGGCGCTCGGCTACAACTTGGAGCCGGCTTCAAGCCAAAGCCACGGCAACACTAATCCCACGGTCCGTAATTGGATGGTACTTGAGGGGGACCTTGAAATGCCTACTCTCCAGGAGGAAATCCCTTTTATGGAGACTGTACGTGAGGAGCCTTTGATGTTAAGGACTCACGTGAGTACTGTGGGACTTGCATATGAAATCGCACTACCTACTAAAACCTCCTGGTGGTTTTCATGGGATTCAAACCCACGACTCTAGGAGCCAGCACCTGCAGAGCAGACCTAGGGGAGGTGGCACATCCACTAAGCCACCAGACCCCCAGTATGTCAATTTCTGATAGTAATGTGAGAATCCAATCAACAACTGGGCTATGACGTACATGCACCTTTGAGGGCTTGCATGAAGAGGTCATAATCTTCGGAAACCTCAAGAGTCCTGCTAGGTGTTCTGAGAATCCTGACACCTAGGCAATCAATGATGCTCATCTTGTTGAGGGCGATACCAACATTCTGACCACTGAATGTAAGTAATATGCCATTGGGCGTTCCTTTCCAACATGTAGGCGACAGTCTGCTGTAATGGGAAGGAAGTAAACTTCCGATGCCAGTTGATGACTTGTCTGCCAGGTGGCTGCTCTGGCATCGCTCAACAGTAAAAGATAACAACTTCGGGTGGTGGTTCACCTGGGTAAGTTGTCACGCCTTTTGATTCCTACTCTACTGACATAACTGTGGGCAAGGCCAGCTGCAATTGGTTCCAGTGGGCTTATGATGAGCTGCTCAACGGATCTCTGCAGACTTCCAGCCCACACCAGCATCAGAATCATGAACGGACTCCATCCGTCAAGCTCTCCAAGTCCACTGAGCGTTCCCCAGCCGTCCACCATGCTCCCTTGCCTGGTTCCCCCCCTTGTGGCACTGCACACCTTCAGGCTCCGTTGAACTATCTGGACAGGTGAAGCCGCTCTTGTATGCTCAACATTGCAACTTCGCTCAATCCTCCCCCACACCCAGCCTCGAGTGCTCCCTCCACAAGCATATGTCAAACGGTCCTCGGATCTGGCCATTCGATTTCTATGCAGACGAGATGGACACCGGATTCAGGAAATGTTGCTTTGAGTCCAATAAGCATCGCCCTGTACAGAAAGTTTTTCAAGACCACTTTCAGGTAAAGTTTGTCCAGTCAACCTTCTACGACCACTGTTGTCACTGGAAGAATGTCGGCTCATCGGTGCGCGAGCGATACATTGGATATGGACACACAGAGCATGGCCGCTGGTCAACATTTCTTCGTCAGGAGATTAAAGGTGAGAGGCAATCAGGGTACTTGTAGGGGCTCTTTCTCATGTTGTTTATAACACATTCGTTCGTTATCGTCTCCATTGATTTGCTGTATATGAAGTTTCAACTTGTGTTATATACTGGTGTCTTTGTCAACTTGTCCATCACAGTGATACAGTTAACAATGGGTTCAAGTAATGAATTGTATTGAGAGGACATGATATGCAGCGAACAAAGACTACTTTCTACACACACCAATTACCAGGACGAACGCCCTGTGCGTCTAACTTGGCCCGGGTAACACGATTACAGCGCAAGATCATCTGATCTAAAAAGAAATCGTACTTATCAACTAGCATCTCCCGGCATATGGCATGGTAGCCACCAATCCACATGTTTGTCTGCTCAGCGTGAAGCAAACACTCTAAATGCAAGAGTGAATGACTAGTGGAGTGAAGTGAAACTGAGGTGCTCAGGCAGGAGTGAGATGCGATAAAGCCAAGTAAACTTTGATAGGGTTTACTGGCACTGATTCATAGGTTATATACTACTACATGTGTTTGTATCTATTTGGTATAGGGCATAGGGTAGAGATAAGAGAGTATTCTGCCATTGGCTGGAATCTCGTGGAATGTCATGGAAGAGAAGAGATGTGTACAGCCTTGATGCTGTGCAAGAATGGAAGAATGAACATGTGTTCCAGTTTGTATCCAATTGGACGATAGGTCCGTAGGCTGTGCAATGTGTGGCAGCCAATCAGATTGAATACTGAGCATAGGTTTTGCATGAGGTAGGCACGTGCTAGTCACATGACCTAAAAAGTGAGGAAGTAAGAAAAGTCATAAGTGTTTGAGTGAATAGGGGATTGTTCATAGGTTTCGAAGAAGATAGGGGTTATGGGTGTGTTTGTAACACAGCGATTGACGATTTGAAAAACCAGCTCTGGCCGTCTTCGCTGATCAGCTCAGAGAATGTGGCAGGGTTGCAATTTTCCTGGCAAAAAACGTGGGTTTCTTTATGCTTGGACTTGAAGTGAAAGACATTGACGCTAAGGCCAATATCAGCAAAATACAGGTCCGATTTGACGTGTTGTGCAAGGGAGCAGTTGTTGTCAAAAAAATGTGGTTGGGTTTGATTGCTTTGATATGGAAAGTACACTTGAGAAATTCCTTGGGACAATGTATGTTAGTAGTGATGACTATACGATTCGACAAGGAACATGAACTTACAGCTACACTGGCGACACCCTCTGCACCAAACATGGTGTCCCGCCCAAGTATCATGCTGCAGGGTGCTACTGCGAGTTGCTCATTGTGGATTCTTGAACGTATACAGTGGCTCAAATAAGTGTCCCAATGTTGGGGCATTTTGGAAAGATAGGGAATTTACAAGAGAACCAAAATGTATCAGCTCTGACCCTTGCAGGGCCATAAATGTCCCTAACCCCTGCCCTGAATATGAGCCCTTAGTCATGTGATTCGGTTTGCATGGCACTGAGATATAACAATTTCAAAATGACATATCATTGGGACACTTATTTG
>JBBPMD010000567.1:0-18798 GCA_038090095.1 Zangia roseola | reverse complement strand
CTCGCAGCGTTCACTCTCAAACGTCGGTACATACGTCCTTTCAGTCCCATTACAAAACTTTCTCACGACGACTAAATCATGCTCTCCATCTCCATCTCCTCATTCGTTTCCGAGTCAACATGCGTGTCCTCGCCGCTGTACTCTTGACTATCTCATCTGCCTTTGCGTACCAGGTGACCTCCCCTGGCGACAGCTCAGGTTGGAATACAGCTGGTCCCAACTACCTTAAGTGGGAACGTGTCGATACCGATCCCCTCAACTTTACTGCAGTCCTGACGAACGTAGTGAGTACTTTTGTCTTCATGTTATTTCGTGCTCTTAAGACGCATACGGAAAACAGGACATCAACAGTAACCAAATCCTCGCCAATACCGTCGACGGCACTCTTGGGATCGCTTTGTGCCCTCCACCTGACGGTGGCTGGCCCACGGGCTCTGGTTTCCGTGTCAACCTTGCTCGAGATGTCAACAACCTTAACAGTTTGCTAGCTCAATCGAGCCAGTTCAACATCACTGCAGCCTCTTCTGATTCATCTACCGCATCTACCGCATCTTCTGGTTCTTCTGGGACCCAGTGAGCATACAAGTTGGCCATCATAACCTGTGGCTTACTGAAATTTTCTTGCAGAACGGGAACGGCCACCTCAACTGCCACTTCTTCTGTCACTACTACCAGTTCTGATACTAGTACTACACCTACCGGAACCAGTGCTGCGTCCTTGAGTGCAGATTCTCGAGTTGCCGTGCTCACTGCGGTTGCCGCAATGACAGTCCTCCTTACCACGCTCTACTGATCCTCATCTACCCTTGCACATCTTTTTTTTTTTGGCTTCCCCTTAGTTCCTTGATCGGGCTGTGTATTTTCGGACAGTTACATAATTCTTAGCTCGTTTTCGGCAATCAATCATTGATACCTTTCCCTGTCCGATAAGAGTCCGCGCGATCAATCGATCACCGACCTGGCCGAACATGAATCACTTTGCTCACTTGTTACCGCCTAGCTGGGCGTCAGAAATCAGCGTCTGGCTTGCTGAGGACACCCCATCTTTCGATTACGCAGGATACGTCGTAGGCGAGGCCGAGCGAGAAGCATTTCTCTGGGGAAAGGGAAGTCAAACTGCTGTACTCGCCGGTGTCCCCTTCTTCACTGAAATCTTCCACAAACTTGAGTGCCAGTATGTACCCTTTTTCCTGGTCGCTTGACAGCCATCATATATATTTATCTCAGGGTAGAATGGCATGTGCAAGAAGGAGAGGCGTTTGATCCCGTCAAGCACGTTGCCACTGTGAGGGGCAAAGTTCGTCACTTGCTCTTGGGCGAGAGAGTCGCGCTCAACCTCCTTGCGAGATGCAGCGGAATCGCCACTAAGTAGGTATCTAACTCGCTTGAACCCGGCACTATAACTGATTCCCGCGATTCGCAGATCGAAACGGATGAAAGATCTGGCAAGGGCATGCGGCTACGAGGGCATCATCGCCGGCACTCGGAAGACGACGCCAGGTAATCCTACTTGTCCGTGCCATCCTTTCTGCATTCAGATCGGTTTGTTCAAGGTTTCCGACTGGTCGAAAAATATGGGATGATCGTTGGCGGGATCGATCCCCATCGTCATGACTTGTCCAGTATGATCATGCTCAAGGATAACCATATCTGGTCCGCTGGCACGTCATCTTTCCGGATTTCCCTGTCGAGTTTCATCTCAACTGTGCTCTAGGTTCTATCACGGCTGCAGTCCAGCGCGCACGTTCCGTCGGTGGATTCAGTGTACGTCTTGAAGTAGAAGTTGGTTCAGAAGCAGATGCCAACGAAGCGATCGATGCTGGAGCCGACATAATCATGCTCGACAATATGGAGGGGGAGGAACTCGCGCGTGTCGCGCGCACGCTTAAAGAGACGTGGGCGGGTAAACGCAAATTTCTGCTTGAATCGAGCGGAAACATCACCGAAGGCAACCTGCAGGAACGTGCAATCAATGGTACGTGACTTGAACGTTTGTATTCAATACTGCTCATACTGTTCCAGATATCGATATCTTGAGTACCAGTGCTGTTCACCAGTCAGTACAACACATCGATTTCAGTCTGAAGATACAGGTTGCGAAGTAAAATTAGAAGGATGATCCATCGGATCCATCAACATTACAAATTGAACAATTTCAACGCGTTCAGCCCAAGGACGTTGGCACGTGCTGTATCCCCCCATGTCCGAACATCCCGAATGGCCTTCAAGTTGTCCTCAACGCTTTGCCACTTCTGACTAGCTTCAAGAGGTGGGAAGAACGGATTGTCAGTGCCAAATAACAGTCTGGTATTTCCGACATCGGCATCGTACTCTCCACCTGTGGCACTGTAGGCTTCCGCTCGTCCGACTGCGTCACTCACGAAAGCGAGCTCCTCCGCTCCGTATGCGACTGCATCAAAGTATAGTTTGCCGAGATAGTATCTCGCATCGTGTTTCAACCGTTTGGCGACCACGGGGTCATGTACAATACACGACGCAAGACGAGAGGATAGCTGCGGGAGAGCGCCACCCGAGTGGGCCAAGAGAAGACGAAGACTCGGGTAACGGTCCAAGACGCCAGCCAAGATGAGCCGGGTGACTGCCTGGGATACGCCGTGAGGTAGAGTTTCTGATGAGGGACCCAGCTTACAATCGTGGTTTCAAACGGAAATCCCAAAGCCAGAGTGAGGACGTGACCATTCTCCTTATCACCGAACGACCCGGAACCGACACTATAGTGGGGATGAATGAAGACGACGAGATTCGTGTTCTGCAAGGCTCCCCAAACGGGTTCTAGTGCTTCATCATCAAGACCATTGCCAATGCCCCTCGTGCCCATGATAATACCCGATATGTGAGGCAATGTGTTGATCTGCTTGATGACTTCAAGAACCGATGGGATAGAAATGCCGGGCACAAGGGGCAAAAGTCCAAATCCGTACATCGATCTGAGCCCTGGAAAACCTTCCGCTTCGGGCGATGTGGCGCAATACTTTTCCATGGCATTGTTCAAATCTTGTGCAAGAGCATGTGCGCGCTCCGGGGGCAAGAAGTCAAGCCACGGATTTGCTGAACTACACGAGAATAAACGTCAGGCAAACACATGATGAAACAAACAAGCGTTGCAAACCTGACGAAAGAGATATCGATGTCATGTCGTTTCATAAACGACAGCTTCAGGTCGCGGTCCCAGTACTGTGTACAGACGGTGGCCCCACGTATCGATAACAATTTGAATGCTTCATGGATCTGGACCTACCTGAGGACCTACTGGCCGGCCAACTCCAGGTTCACCGTCAAGGATGAGCAGCCGCTCTTCCGGCTGGTTATCTGCGCATGTTCGACTATAAATGCGGGGTGCCGAAGAACGGCTGCGCAGCTCGTCAGCATACCGCGGAAGGTAGACATGAGTGTGAATGTCAACGATCGGTGCTCTCGTTGACAGGGTCCTTTTGGAGAGTTCTGCCATGGCACGTCTTCCTAAGCTCATCGATAAGGGCAAAGAACACAGTGGCACCGTGTCAGTTCGATATAGAAGGTTGAAAGTTCAATTCAAATAAGTTGGGATAATTTAGTCCCGCCTAGACTTTACATACATTCTAACTAGAAATTGCAAGGGAAAAAGTAAACGATGTGCCTCCCCACGCCAGAATCTTCATTGTTGCCTTTTTACGGCTCTCGAGGTCCAGTACCAGCTCGAACCTGCTTTCAACCCTGCGGCCTAACTCCCCGCGAGTGCCTCACCGAGTCACTCGACCATACAGAACAATGTCGCACATTGTCACTGAAACACGCTCTCCCCGCACCAGGATGCGGGCCGGGCTCGACGAAGTAGGTCCCATCCCGTTGGATTCTCTCGAGCCGTCTGTCACTACGCATCCCGTATTAGCTGGCGCAGATAGCTGCAAGGCTCGCCCGAATCGGCGAAGAGTTCAACGATGTCGTCGTCGAGTCAACCAACGAAGCCTCGATGTGGAAAGCGCGTGTCGCAGAGCTCGAGGAAGCCAAGTCGACCATTGTCGATTATCAGATGTCACGCAAGCAGAGCAACGCGGAGCGCAAGCTAAAATTAGTTCGGCGCGCGATGCAAGGCCTTTTGGAAGAACTCGGTGTAAGTACAGTGCGGTCCACGCTTGTACTCATTTGAAATGGACACAGCCAGATTATGATGGGGCGTCGACAACGTTGACAGTGCCAAAACCCGTTCACTCGCCGAAACCGGCCCGCATTCTTCAAGTCGGCACCCCTAGAGAAGGATACACGCCATCTCCGGGCCGGTCGTCCCGACCACTCGAGGTACCCAAGGTGGTGTTGGACATGAATGACGGCTGGCGCATGTCGACGAAACGCACACCCAAAAGTGCCGAAATTGTATGCCCGATCCCTTGGACCAGCCTTGGACAATTCTTGAACCTCGACGAAGACACTGTACGTGTTTCGTCACTTTTGAGATCGTACGATTGAATTGTGGCTTCGTTTCAGCTATGTTCACTAGAAAGGCGCGTTGCGAGGGCTGGTTGGCGGATTGTCTATCTGATGATTCCTCAGCCTCGACCAAATGAACGATATCTGTTTCCGTGTCCAAATCATACGGGACATGGCCTTCGTCCACGAGCCTGTTTCGATGGATGGCCCATCGACCTCGATTTTGTTTGACTGGGGTTCAGCCGCAGACAACCTGGACACAGCAACATACGTCTATCCCGGCAAACAACGTCTTCCACACCTTTGTCCTTCCCTCGAAGAAGGTGTGCCATCGTACACTGACGTTGTGGTGCTTCTGACCTCCTATTCTAGGAAAGATCAGGCCAGACTATGTGGTTTTATATTGGTGCTCACGTGTGGAACCTGATACCACCAATGCCCATCTGGCAGTCGACGAGTGACAAGGTACGGTTCTCGTCACGATATTCCCCCCTTGAACACTATCTGTAATACCTTACAGGGGAAGAAAATATTTGTCAATCGGCTTCGGAAGCGATGCAACAACAAGTATACGGAGAATGACCTCGTTCGCATGATTGATGATGGGCAGCTTCAACCATTCTGTGTAGAAGTGTCCAGTAAATCGTGCATTGCCACGAGCAGAGCGTTTGCCGCTAATTGTTTGCATTACGCAAAAAGTTGAATTTGATTGGTCGCAAGATGGGTAGTCGATAGTTATGTACTCAACCAACATTGACTTCACAGTACGTAACGTGTCCCTATTTTGTAACCTTGGTGACAAAGTTTGGAAACATGCATCACCATACGTGTGTCCTAAGTGCTGTATCCACTACTCATCATCCGTATTCTATCGGGATGCATGCCACCGGGGCCAGCACTACCAGGAGGGCCACTGTTTGCAGGGGGTCCAGGTGGCCCAGCCTGGGCAGGCGCGCCGCCAGGTGGGGGAGGCCCGAAATTCCCGCCTGGAGGAATGGAGGGGACATTACCTGCAGTAGGGGGACCGTTTGGAGGGAATGGCGGAGGCGCACCTGGCCAATGATCATCGATTAGCATCAACCTGGACGCAAAGATGGATATACGTACCCCCAGGGAAAGCACCTGGAGGGGGCATAGAACCTGGGGGAAATGGAGGAGGCCCCCCTGGCGGCGGGACCATGGTCCCTGGGGGTGGCATAGGGCCGGGAGGGAATGGTGGGCGAGCTGTGAGAGCACTTGTCAGCACTTGTCAAGGGATGGGAGAGGGTTACGCACGAAATGCGCCAGGTGGGCCACTAAAGCCCCCCGGAGGTGGTCCGAACGGGGGTTGTTGTCCTACCAGGTGTTGGGGACCGAAACCAAAACCTCCTGGAGGAGGACCACCTCCGATTTCATACGCAGCTGTGATCTGGTCAATGATATTTTGTGCCTTGTCGTGACCGAGTGCTGGGACAAGGTATCAATGAGAAGTTGATGAGAGATGATAGAAAACCTCACAAGCATAGTAGTCTCGGACGTTGGCAAGGTGATTGCGACCGCTGTTGTGAGCCTTGCGGACTAACATACAATCAGAGGCGCGAAATGAACGTTTGGCAAAGAAAACACACCTGAGGCCGAGTCGTGAGTTAGAAATACATCACAATAGTCGCAGTAGTGTTTCTGGACTGAAGAGTAAGTAATGTTTAACATACAACAGGGGAGTAACCCACCGGCATCGCGAAGTCGTGGGCGAGTCGAGGACAAGTTTATCGCGCACTCAAAATGCATGGGTGCTGACTAATCACACACATTGCTGGATGGATCCCTCATCAACAGGAATACAAGAGCCCTTTGATCTCATACGACTGTCGCTCAGCGAGCGAGTATTCGTAAAACTACGGGGCGATCGCGAGCTGACAGGGATTCTACACGTGGGTCACATGTTTTGATAACATGGATCGGGGTTGATCGTGGAGGGCAGGCATATGACGGGCATATGAATCTCATACTCAGTGACGTTGAAGAAACAATCATGATTGTGGACCCCGTCGATGGAAACATGGAAAACGAGGGAACAGTCAAGGTGAGTGTACGTGCCGGTCACGCGAGATGGTGCTGATGAAGGGGCCAGGTTGCAAAACGAAAGATGGAGATGCTTTTTGTGAGAGGAGACGGAGTAATCTTGGTGGGTTGCAATGTGAATGGATGAACAGCGGACCATACTGACTAGCTGCCCAGGTCTCGCCTCCATCGCGAACATGACGGACTCGTGTTGGTAGCATCAGCCCGCATATATTTTTTGGCAGCTCCAGCAACACACTCTACATAGCATGTAACGACTAGATCAGTGATAAGTAATACGCGTACAAAACGTGATCAGGCTAGGGTTCGTCAGAGTCGCGGACGACTGCGCCCTCGGGCCATGTCTCTGGATCGCGACGCCAGGCTGCGTGTATGACCCTCATCTGGGATGTATTACGAGAAGAAGGTGCTGCGGAGGCAGTGGACGCACCACGAGGCTCATGGGTAGGGGGTGCTTGAGTTTGTTGCCGCCGACGAGGCCATCCCAGACCTGGTCGACGCCGCGATGCCAGACGGCGTCGGAGTGAGCGTCGGGTGATTCGAGGAGGGTGTGTAGACGTGCATGAGATGGATGTATGCGCTGCTGCTGCGGTGGGGCAGTACTATTACTGCTGGTCCACCGGGCACGACGGGCGGCGTAGTGGTCGGGGCCAGTGTGAGCCATATCGAGGAGTAAGTTCGCACGGTGGTGGGTAGTTGTGAGGTGAGGCAAGCTTTAGGACACACACACTAACGCAGTCATGCGGCCATCGAGACAGTTGTACAGACATTCGTCCCCTGCTCAGTCGACAACCTCTCTCTCTGACAATGACGACGACGATCCCGCTAAATCGACCATCTTTTCTCTCTCTCTTTCCGCAGTCGTCTCTCCCGCACAATGGGCCTCTCGTCTCCACAATCCCGACCTCGCTCCTCCCCCTTCCTCTCACTCACCCATGTCCCATCTACCCCCAGAAGTTCTCATTCATATCCTCAAACATCTCCATTCCCAGCGTGATCTTTATCACGCTCTCCTCGTGTCCAGATCCTGGTGTGAATGTTCTGTAGAGCTCCTGTGGCATAGACCCACATTCACCCGTCTATCCACCCTCGTAAAGATGATGCGCGTCCTCACCCGCGCTGACCAGACTTTCACCTACGCCCGTTTCATCCGTCGTCTCAATTTCCTCTTCTTAGGCGCCGACCTTACCGACGCCCTCTTCTCTCGTCTTGCCCAGTGCGATCGCCTCGAACGTCTCACCCTTGTCAACTGCCACGCCATCTCCGATGACGCCCTTTCGCGTGTCCTCCCCTGCTTACCAAATCTGGTCGCAATCGACCTCACAGGCGTTACTAAAACGTCTGACTCTGTCGTCGCCGGCCTGGCTGCCGCATCTAAGCGTCTCCAGGGCATCAACCTCAGCGGTTGCAAAAACGTAACCGATATTGGCGTCCTTGCTCTTGCCAGTAATTGCCCCCTTCTCCGCCGCGTGAAGCTCAGCGGCCTGGAGCACGTCACAGATGCTCCCGTATCTGCCCTCGCAAAGTCTTGTCCTCTCCTCCTCGAGATCGACCTCAACAACTGCAAGCGCATCACAGACATCTCTGTCCGTGATCTTTGGACCTACTCAATCCATATGCGGGAAATGAGACTTTCCCAATGTTCGGAACTCACCGACACAGCATTCCCTGCGCCTCTCAGGAGTGACATTATTCCTCGCACCAACGTCTTTCCAACTCCCAGACCTTCCACCGAAGAACTCCCCCCTCTTGTCCTTTCAAAACCCCTGGATCATCTCCGCATGCTGGACCTCACGTCTTGCTCTTTGATTACCGATGACGCCGTTGACGGCATCATATCACACGCCCCCAAGATCAGGAACCTTGTCTTGTCCAAGTGCACACAACTCACCGATCGCACCGTCGAGAATGTTTGCCTTCTCGGCAAACATCTGCACTACCTACATCTCGGTCACGCCGCCCAGATCACAGACAGATCCATCAAATCGCTCGCAAGGTGTTGCACACGATTGCGATATGTAGACTTTGCAAGTAGGTAGCACATACCCTTTTAATCTGTTTACTGCTCATCTTTCTTTTAGACTGCACTCTTCTTACCGACATGTCCGTGTTTGAGTTGGCTAGTTTACCCAAGCTTCGCCGTATCGGCCTTGTCCGAGTCAGTAACTTGACCGACGAAGCTGTCTACGCTCTTGCGGAACGTCACAACACCCTCGAACGTATTCATCTCTCATATTGCGACCAGATTTCAGTGATGGCAATTCACTTCCTCCTTCAAAAACTCCACAAGCTTACACATTTGAGCTTGACTGGCATACCTTCTTTTCGTAAACCAGAATTACAGCAATTCTGTAGACAACCTCCACAGGTGCGTTGGCAGCTGAATTTAACTTTAGTTTCGTCGTTCCTCATGCTGGACACAGGAATTCAATATGAGCCAACGTCTGGCTTTTTGCGTGTACTCTGGAAATGGCGTCTCCAAGCTCAGAAACTTTTTGACAGACTTATTCAATACCATTACGGAAGACATGAATGGGGATGACGAAGAAACGGAGTATGACGATGATTTTGACGAGGGTTTCAACGAGGTGTCCCAAGACATTGAGATGGAGATGGGGAACGAGGGTGATATCGACGCCGACGAGGAGTTCATGCACGACGGTCCTTTCCGCTACCAGAGCGTAGACCCTCCACTCGTTCAGCCCATCCAACCAACGGCTATTCACACTGCATCCCATGCACCCGAGGTACCCATACAACGCAATCTGACATTGCGGCCTAGTCAGGTATCTCTTCCTTTCGGTGGTCCATCTACCACCTTGCCGGCGCCATCCCAGTCCGTGAACCAGGATGTCGTCATGCAACCCGTTGCAGGTTCCTCTAACGGAATGCAACGACGCTCACGGGGGTTCGGACACCAACCGGTGATTGAGTTATCCACCTCACCAGCGCCAAGTGATATTGGCTCTAACCGTAGCACCGGAACCACGCAGTCGAACGGTGCTGCTTTCTTCCGGACATATCACGAGTTGTCTTCCTCGTCAAGAAACACTGAAGCGATGACACCTGACTACGTGTACGCCGAAATTGGGCATGGTAGGGGTACTGTCGGCCACTCGGGACACGCGAATCCCGTGCCCAGACATACTTTCCCATCTGTCAGTTCGCTTCACGGCGCTATCGCCGCCGCCCCTCAAGGCATTACCCAAGTTATGCACTCAGCAGGGATTCCCGTGGATATGCATCAGGAACGAGGGGCACGCATCCCAGATCCGACGACCATAGCAGAACTTGAACCTTCCATTCCATGGCCCCACCATGAACCTCCATCCCCGGCTACTGTGCAACCTGATTCTCCCGAGATATATGATGCACCACCCGTTATGGCACCCAATGCGGACCCCCGCGAGCCGGAGGCAAGGGGAAGGAATGTGAAGAAGAGTCTGCGCAACACATTCAACGCCGCCGAACACTTGGCAACGGCCTTCCTATTTGGACGCGGGTCTACATCGAACAGCACCGTTCATGACAACACCAATGGGCATGCAGGTCCGTGTCCAAAATCATAGACGGCGTGGACGAGTCTGTACACTGTTGTAAGCGTTACGGGATTGCCCGAGTATTATTCTTGCTGCCTCCCGCTTGTGATTTGCAAAGCATTGGAACTACCAGTATTTCCTATCCGTTTTGTTTGTGTCGCTGTTGTTACAACTAGTTGTATTCTCTACCAATGTCGGTCACCAAGGAACAATTGTCCTTTTATGGTGAAACGCGACTTGCTACATAAATCCCACAACGATCAAGCTTTTCCACTAAACTCCATCATGAACATCCGTGTCGCGGGGGTACGTACCGAGAAATTTGGGATCCATACTGATATTCACGACCAGCTAGATAGAAGATCTGCAGGGAATGCAAACATGCAATCTGCACAACCTACCCGAAAACTATACGATGAAATATTGTACCTCAATATCGCCCTTTCCGCGCATATAACTGTAAGCTTACCTTTATACCTGCAGACCTATATCATGCCATGACCTGGCCATCTTTGTCATACGTGGCAGAAGATCACAAGGGACGGATAGTAGGATACATCCTGGCCAAGATGTACATTTCGCCACCGGTCGCGATATAGTCGTGTCTCTCACTTTGATGCGCAGGGAAGAAACAGAAGAGTCTCCAGATGGTACGCCGCCTGCTGAGCCGCCTCATGGTCACGTCACCTCGATATCCGTTCTACGGTCCTACCGACGATTGGGGCTTGCGAAAAAACTGATGCTGCAAGCTCGTACGTGGCTAGCTTGTCTATAGGATCTGACGTAACGTATCTATAGAAGAGGCCATGGCAACCAACTACAACGCTGCCTACGTTTCTCTCCATGTCCGAAAATCGAACCGAGCTGCGCTCAACCTCTACCGGGACACGCTGGGTTTCACGGTGAAAAGTATCGAAGAAAAATATTGTACGTCCGTTTGCCTTTCGCTTATAACAGGAAAGCTCAAATGCCCACCAGATGCGGACGGTGAAGACGCGTACGCAATGCAATTGTCGTTTAAACAATGACAGTGTTGTATGACACATGAATGTAACGATGCTTCGCCATATCCTTACTTGCCGTCCCCTGCAGAATCACGGGCATCTTTGGAGGTTTGAGGAACGGGCGTACTTTGAATTCTGCTCACTGCAAGCGCTTCGCGGATAACCTGAGCTGCCTCTAACCCTAGTCGGTAATACCCATCATTGTTTCCTGCGTTGAACATTCCCATGTGTGCTTGAACTTCGTCTGTCGCAACGCAATTTGATGAAGGAGTGTAGTGGGCAAAGGCAGGTGATGGGCGAGGGGGCAGCACCACAAACGTCCTTGGGTCTGGTTGGGTAGGCGGGGACGCTGGCAAAAACACATAAAATCTAGACATGGATCAGCCAACGCCACGCATGATGTAGGATGAAGCGCACGTCTTGAAGACGATCCCGTGGTCCGAATGTGCCACGGAGAGCTTGTCCACTCGGTCGCGCATCGCGTTTTCGTCCCATAGATTTCCGACAAACTTCATGTGATCGGATGCCCAGGTGTACCCAGACGAGATGTCATCGCGTCGCATGTATGCAGCGCCTGCGGTGGCACCTGCAATGACGGCACCACCGAAGGCATATGCTGCTGCTGGTGCCCATTTGGCCCACGGTGATGTGGACGTGGTCTCCGACGCCCCCGCCGTGATTTGACGCAAGGCAGGATCGGGATTCCGGCTCTCGGTGCCTTTGAAGAGGGTGTAGACGTCGTTGACCATGCCTCGGGCTGCGGTCGCATACTCTACCGCGCGCGTGGCGCTATTCTTGAACACGAATGGGTGTATGCCAAAATACTGGAAAGAAGGTCATCCATGGACAAGGTGTGAAGGTGTCGAGTGACTGACTGGGGTGTCGAACGCGATGCAAGCGATGATCCTGGGCCACAGCGGTGCGTTTCGATCCGGTCTTGATTTGATAAACTCGAGCACGACGTCGGCTACGAGTAATCCGCCCATGCTGAGGAACGGGGCCTTGAGACGAGCATATAAACGGATTGGCATTGTGTGTTCACCTATGTCCGCATAGCACGATCTTGACCCTTCCAGCACCACCACCATGAGCAACCTCCTTCTGGACGGTCAACGTCGTGAGCCAGTCTGAAAACCGCTCGACGGCTGCATTCTGGAGAGAGAAAAGTGGTGTGCTCGTCTTTAGCCTAGGGTGGAAATACCAACCAGTTCCCCTTTGGTCTGGTTTGCAATGGCGTCAATATTATCTCCATGAACGATTACGATGGACATTGACCTCGTAGGAAGGAAAGACGATGCAGTCGACGGAAAGACCGTTCTCGCTTTCGGATAAGACGTGCTGAAGTCGCGAGGGAAAGTTCTCGAAAGTGGATTCCGTTCCTTTGAACCTGGCGTGCAAGTGAGCGCCGTCTAGCCGTAAACCTGATCATGAGCGCTGAGCATCGTACCCGTGAATAAAGACAATGAGAAGTGCGTCTCCAGGGTTTGCAGAGTTCTGCTCCTTGTCCCCCTGTTTACCTGGTTCAACCGTGTTCATTGTGAATAGGTGTGGTATCTAAAACAGGATACGCTAGTACGGCGACGTGATGATAACCGCATCCTCCCAGCGCTCTCCAATATGATCCTGTAGGTCACTCCGTTTGGCTGGGGTAGTTTGCCTGTGACATGAGTGGTTGGCTCAAAATGGCAGATTCCTGCGAGATATCTTCGGTGTTCCTTGAAGAACGAGGGCTATTTACTCTCAAGAGCACGTTCAGGGACCCAGAACGAAATCTTTGGCCTCTGGCCAAAGTACCACCTCGGTGACAGTCTGACTGAGACTCGGGTGATTGCGATTTCGGTGCTTCCGTTCCATTGTCCGCAAGCGGTCGTCCTCCAGGTTCATTCTCAGTTTGTGGCTCGGGTGTGAGTAACGACTGAGAGCTTAGATCGCCTTCTTGTGTGAGCTGCTGTTCGACGGCTTGGGAAGAGCCTGAGGAGTCTGAACGGGGACGCAGCATGGGCGAGTATGAATGGGAAAGTAAACGAGGAGACCGGTTGGTCTTCAAACGGTGCGTCCGCTCGAACATCTCGACGGCCGCAGACAGCCCCGCGGGGCCACCTTGTTTCACCAAACTTTCGAAGGCAGGTGAAGCGGGCAGCCTTTCAGGAGACTGTGTTTGTGGAGGGGAAGAGAGCTGTGTAAAGGTATCGAACACGTCGCTGTCTTTGCGCGTTTTGGGAGTCGATGGAACCAGGTTGGTCGGCGGTGGCGTCCTAGACCGCGACACGCCAACGAGGAGATCTGAAAGTACGCCAGTCTAGGATCGTGACCAGAGGGACGGGGGTTTGATACCTTTTGGATTGATACTCGAGTCTGTGTCTAGCGAGCTATGCAGACTCTGGAGGTCCATCCTTCTCATAAGGGCAATCTCTGCCTTTCGCATGGGTTTCATCGGCCAGATATGATCATGCTTGACATGAGTATCGAGAGCGTCGATGCTAGGAAACGTAGACCTGCACCAGTCCCACCGACATGCAACGACGCTTGACGTCGACATCAATCAAGTGGTTGTTTACGTTTGTTAAGTTCCAAGTAAATCCGCTACGTCGATGGACAGGGATCTTCAAGAATCTGCAATACTAGCGTACATTGGATTTCCGCCTGAACATGAACCACGGCCAAGCACATCGCCCATCGAGTTCCTGAGCAAGTATCTATACGTGCTGCCACCCCATCTCATCGTCGGCTTCTCGTCCGTGACGACACCAAAACAGCGGAGCGTGATAGCAGGGATCAGAAACCGGAGACTCGCGTACACGGAGACTCGGCCAAAGCAGCTGTCATCTGCACAAGCAATCAATAGGTGGCCGTATCTCTGGTCTGGCCGAGTGCGTCACGGAGAGCAAGCAGCCCAAGAAGAAAGAGAGTGGGCCGAAAGTAGGTTCTTGGGAGGTGGTGTGCAACAAGTAGGGAAGCTCGGGACTCTGCTTGCTGATTACGAAGAAGAGAGAGAAGCAGAAAGAATGCGTCGATTCAGACGCGAACAGGTAGTCGACGAGTTCGTGCCGGAGGAAGAGGAAGAGGAGCTAAGCGACGTAGAGGTCGAAGAATCACCAGAGGAAGAGCGGGCGACGTTCGAGAGACGAATCAAGGAGCTGTTCATCTACGGTATGCTAGAGGTAAGCATTGCAAAGAGATGGTACTGCAGGGTATGACGAAGTGTACAGGGTGCTGACTACGAATTGGTGGACTGGAGTGAGCAGTACGACGTCGAGGACGATCAGGAGCAAGAGAGGTATTTTGACGAGGACGACGAGTGACCGGTGTATTCCTAATATGGTAGTTCTTCGGACTATATTCTTCCGAGTTGAAGTCTTGCCCTCATCCTCGTCGTTGGCCCGCCCTAAATACTCGAATGGCCACTCTCACTTCAGATATACAGCGTGCACTCCAGCTCGCCGTCGGTGAAGCCAACAACCCGTTCATCTCACACAAATCACCCAAGAAGAAACGAGCGCGCAACGACGGCACAGCAGAGGCTGACGCAACCACCCGCGATAAAAAGAAAAAGAAGCACAAATCTGTCACATCGACGGACGACCAAGACACCGCACTAGTGGGCCACCCACATGCCCATGATCCAAAGGTGCAACCCAGGACCCACAACGAAACAGCCGAGGAGGTGGTGGACACTCTCACCAGTGAGATCGACCAACAAGACATCTCCGTCGACAGCCAACATGCCTCGTCTGCTGCATTCCTGAATGCCGTAGTCGCCGCAGCTTCCGCGACCTCGGACTCTCAGCCTATCGAAGTTCCCCCCTATCAAGCTACCCCTCCGTACCAGGATCAACAGATCCTTCCTCACCAACCCCCTTACATACAGTATCCCCCTGTCCATTATGACTTCCACGATCCGTCTCAGTTTGGCGAGCCATCTTCGCAGGGTCACCCCATTTTTCCTGGTTTAGTCGGGCCACTCCCTGATTTCCACTTCGCGTCCAATGATGACATCATTCGCGCCATTCAAGACATGGATGTTTCCAAGATCGCCAGCGTCCTCAAATCACTGGGCGACGCTGCCGCTGCCAACGCGTCGGTCACAAATCCTTCTTCATTTGTCCCTCCACCCCTTCCTCCCATGCCACCAGATACGATTGTTCGCCCACAGCCTCAAGTTGACTTGCCATCTACCTCCGCGCTTCCCGCTCTCTCGTCTGTGCCGAAGTCGACGAAATCTTCGCACAAGCGGGTCTTGGACATGAGTCTCCCTGGACCAGAGCAGCCCAACCCCGAACATGCCCACATGCTTGCTAACAAGTGGATGAACGCGAGTAAATTAGCCGAGTTAGTCAAGACGCAAGGTAAATGACTTGTTGCCAGCGACAGTTTCAGTTTTTGAAACCTTTCTCTAGGGCTTGTATACAAGAAGGGCAAATTTTCCGCGATAGAGGAGGAGCAACTGAAAAGTGCGATAGAGGCATTCAAAGCAGTACGTCGTTTTCGAGCTTTTGCCACGACCAGCCGTTAATATGTCCAATTCAGTCCAGAGGGCTTACAGACGATCAAGTTCTGGAGATTATCTTCCAGAAAAATGAAAAGGGCAAAGAAAACGCCTTTTGGTCGGAAATAAGTACGCTAGATCTGGGTTTTTTCAAATCACTACTTGATGTGTCCTTCAGCCGCCTCAATTCCGCAGCGCCCGATCATCGCCGTCTATCACCATGTCAGAAGGGCCTTTCACCCGAAGAAACAACAAGGTAAATGGACACCAGATGAGGACAATTTACTGCGGCGGTACGTTACTCGCTACAGAGTTGTGGCCACATCACTTAGACTGTTTTGGGGTTCAGAGCTGTCACCGATCTTGGTCAACAATGGGAAAAGGTTAGCGAGATTGTGGGGCGCATGTCATCAGATTGTCGGGACCGTTACCGCAATCATATCGCAAACCGCGAAGCCCGCATTACCGGCCCATGGAGTAAGGAGGAAGAGGAGGAGCTCACAAAGATTGTGACCGAGATGACTGTCGACCGAGGCAAAGACATTGACAACGACGTCTTTTGGGGAATTGTGAGTGAAAAAATGGGGAACCGACGAGGAAGACAGCAATGTCGGATCAAATGGTAGCTCCCCCCTTGACGTGGTAGCCCAGGTGCTTATCCGATTGCGTAGGACAGATTCTCTCAGCAAGACGGTCAAAAATGAAGGGCAGAAACCACGGTGGAGTCCACAGGATGCCTACATCTTGGTTCACAAGTAGGTATTTACTAGAATTGTGCAGAATCTTGTTCAACATTGCGATCGCAGAGTTGATTCGCTCAAAGCTCGGGATGACACGGAGATCGACTGGAAGACACTTCCTGACCCCGAGTGGAATTTGTGGAGTGCGCATTCATTACAACGAAGGTGGTTGACGATGAAGCGCAGTATCAAAGGATACGAGGAAATGACACATCAGGGTTCGTGGTCTTGATCTACAAATATTTCGCATTTGGGCTTACAACTTCTACAGAGATTATGGATATTCTTCGCGTCAAGAAGGCCCATCTACCGCCTGCAGCATCGGCGCGACGGCGCAAGGTCATCAGTGCGGCCAGTGTTGATGACCAAGATGTACTCTTGGATCCTGGCTCTGGTACCAGCGCTGCATTTCAGACACCGGTTCCGGAATTGAGGAATATTCAGAACGATCGTCCTGGGTCATTGGACGACGAGTGATTCGAACAGTATTAGTTTCATAGTAATGACACAATACGAGTGCCACTGAGTAATCGGTTAACCTGGAGCAGACAGTGTGTGGGCATGACATACAGTAGACCTCAGACTACTCCTAGCAATCCAGTACCGCTTTTGACGCCCCAGCCCCTTGCTGCCGCAAGACTGATGCCAACGCAGCTTAACAGGAACCCTGCAAATCTGTAGGGGGTGACTACAAGTTTTAGAACACCAGAGTCGTGTAGCATACCTAAAGAAAGCGACACGGGAAATTGTCCTTTCCTCGTGAGGAGTCCGAGAAGAGGCAAAGATGGACCTCAGGACAGCGGGGGTAACTGGGATACGCTGGGGTTGAATTGGCGACGAGCCAGAGGGTTTTGCAGGCCCAGTGATGGTTGACGAGCTTGAACTGGTCGATGTCATACTAGCGCAAATTGCCGAAGCAGTGGTTTCACTTGAAGAAAACAAGAACACTGCATAGCTATTGTAGGGTCATGCACAGTCAACCGGCCCCCTGATCTGGCCACATAGCATCCACGAATCGCTCCACTTTCAACCCGACAACGCCAACGACACCCCAACGATGGATCTGAATCGGCCCGACTTTGAAGATATGGAACGGCTTATAGATCGGCTCCCAAAAACCGAAACAGAGCGGCGGCTGGTCAAGCATCTCGTGATACGCGACCCGAGATGTGGAGTTAGAGACGAATTGGTCACTTCGGAGATGACGTTTTGTCGACGCCTCGAGTCTGTCGTGCTCTCGGGAGTGCCAGACACATCAGACAAGACTGTCGTGCGGCTAGCGAGGGACAATCCGAACCTCCAGGGACTGGACCTGACGGGATGCAAATATGTCTCAGAGGTGGCTATCGTCGAGCTGGTATCGCAAGCGCCGCCGCTGCAGTGGCTGCAGCTGAGCGGTGTCGTGATCACGGACGGTGCTGTCTCTGCGATAGCGAAAACGTTTCCCAAGCTCATTGAGCTCGAGCTGTGCGACGAACCGCTCGTGTCAGCGGTGTCAGTCCGGGACGTATGGGCCTATTCCCGGAAGCTCCGCGTGTTGAGGCTGGCACGTTGCCCATTGCTGACAGACCTGGCGCTTCCAAGTCCAATCAAGAAGGGAGCCACGCCGACAACAGGAACTGACAAGCCATTGCCACATCGCCCGTTGACGTGGTTCGACGGGCGCCCACCGTTGATACTGCGACACACTGCAGTGGATCTGCGGGTTCTGGACCTCAGTTATTGTACGAAGCTCACGGACGAGGGGATAGAAGGGGTACTGGTGCACGCGCCATCACTGCACACGTTGTCACTGGCAGGCTGCACGAATCTGACGGACCGGAGTGTGGAGAACATCTGCAAGCTTGGGGTGCAGCTTGGGGTGCTGACACTTGCACACGTATGGCAAGTGACAGATGCCGGGGTGGTGAAGTTGGCACGAGCATGTACCGGCCTAAAGTCAGTGGACGTTGCATGTAGGGACCCACAGTTGATTTGGAAGGGTATTGCGCTGACAAGTACTCGGAGGTAGTCTGCCGACAGCTGACCGACATGTCGGTGTTTGAGTTGGCAGGACTGGACAAACTCCACCGACTCGTGTTGGTGCGAGTGCCAAAACTGACAGACAACGCGATCTACTACCTTGGCGATCACGCACGGGCGCTGGAACGACTCCACCTGTCTTACTGCGACCGCATCTCATTAAAAGCGATACATCAGTTGTTGCGAAATGCGCCAAGGTTGAACCACCTGACTGCGACTGGCGTGCCGGCGGCGCGGCGGATGGGGTTGAGTCGGTTCTCGGACCGTGCACCAGAGGTAAGTGAACGTGTAGGTAGCCGATGAGTGATTGCAGCGCTAATTTGTGATGGCAGTTATTAGATGGAGACCAGAAATCAGCGTTTCGTGTATTCAGTGGGAACAACATCAAAACGCTCTGCAAATTCTTGGACAAGGAGAAACTGCGCCGAGAACGGGCCGAGACGCAGAACATACCGTTCGTCCCACGCTCTGATGACAGGATGGATTTGTACTGAATATAAATAAAATAAACGATTTCTAAG
>JBBPMD010000566.1:0-18803 GCA_038090095.1 Zangia roseola | reverse complement strand
GTAAGTGTCCGAAGTATCGGCACATGAGGATACCGTGAGGTGATCCATGTGTTGTACATGAGGTGTGGCAGATCTAAGATAGAAATGGAAGTGAGATCTAACCACGATAGGAATGGAAGATGGGATCGGGAGATGCATCGGGAGATCGAGCATGGTACGAAGCTGGTTCGTAACACTCAGCTTTCTTTTTGCAGAATTCAAGAAGGCAAGCTGCATGGTGAGAGACTAGGTTGGCAGGCTGGCGATAAGCTATCGGCTGGCATGCCTGGACTCAAGCAATGATTTAAGTTTGACTCCGATGTTGTCTGACATATGCTGTGTTCAGAACTTGCTACTGTCAACTATGTACATTTGTAGTAACTACCCGTGCCCGGGTACGGGTACAGGTACGGGTGTACAATAGGCATACCCGTACCCGTACCCGGGCGATACCCGTACCCAGGACCCGTGCGGGTATGTGGGACCCGTGCTATTGCCTAGTCTCAGCTTGATGCTGACTTGGGGGGTGATTACGACTTTGATTTTGACTTTGAGACCTACTGGAAACAAATCATCGAGTAAGCCTATCACCTTGATCGGTCTCTTCGCTGGTGTAACGTAAGACTGTAGACACTGTGGTATTGCACCGGATGGGACGAGATTACTTGGGTACTTTGATGGTCCCAGCGTAGGATGAATTAGGGATGATTACGCGATGTATTTGCGCATGTATGCGGAATGGGGGGGTGAGGAGAGTGAGCCACAGCACAGCAGCCGCCAGCAGACGCCACGCCATAAATCGCCGCCAAGGATCATCAGCCACCGTTACCGCGAATTCAACATACATACGGAGGGAGATATTTCACGAATTATCCGACCAGTTTGGAGTGAGATTCTGAGTCTTTAAAAAAGGAGATTCAGATGGTCCGACAGTCAAAACAGACAGTGCGTAACCCTTCCTTGTTCACTCCAGTCCGGCCCCAATCGCCTCCGCGTGCCCGCAGCCCGACCAGAAGAGGGACACCCACAAGAAGAAGACCCAGCACCATGATAGACCCTCGCCAAAGAAATCATCAGATTCAACCGTATGGCCCTGCAGGATGAACGGCTGCAACAAGCAGTTTGCAAGGGAGGCCGATCTCAAGAGGCATCAGCGCACCACCAAACTCCATTCTGTACCTGGATTGTGCGTGTTTTGTTCATCATAGGGGCACGCATACACACACCCTCTACAGCGCCTGTCCACAATGCGACGCCAGGTTTACTCGTGTTCGTATCTTCCCCCTCCTTTGGCCTCGTGTGTCCATCTCATATCATTACAGACCGATGCCCTCCGTAGACATCAAAAGTCGAGGTCAGTACAGGCATCCTACCTTTGTATTTCACTTTATAATCGCGTCTCAGACACAATGGCGTCGTGATCGAGCCTACGGATGGTGCAGACAGGAGGCGGTCGACGGGCGACGAACAACCTCCTTCCACTGGTTCGCGATCAAGGAGTCTCAGTAGGACGCCTTCATCAAAGGAGAATCCCACCGCCCACCCTTCTCTTCCTCCAACGACGGTACCTTCAGGTGGCCCACAAAACTATTATCGTCAACACACGTTTGCGGGAGGTGCGTATATGCGTCCTTTCTTGCGACTAACTGACACCATCTGCTTTTAGTTATGGCCCCTCCGCCAGGCATGGTGGTTGATGGCCACTACCCTCCCGGAGTTGGGCTCCCTACATCTGCAACTCGGTTACATCAAGCTAGCTGGCAGCCCCCGCCTTGGGTCGATAGTTCACAACCACCTCCATCTCACACGATCCACGCTGGCTACGCTCATCCTTATTACAACGCACAACCACAGTACTATCGTCCCGGCACTATGATCCCCCCTCCTGATGCCGCGGCCCACCCACACATACTAAACGGTATTGGTTCCTCAAGCAGCGGCGAATCGTCATCCCGTAAAAGCAGCCCCGTAATGACCGTCGACCCTTCTTTGGACCGCGTAAGAATGGAAGATCTTTGCGAGACTGGTGACCACGAGACCGTTGCGATCGATCCTTCTCTCGTGTCACCTCGTGGAGGTAGTGCTGACAGTGAGTGTGTCTATGCATGGCTGAACGTGCCGATGCAATGTTCAATACGCTAGATGGCGAGCCTTCGACGGATGGTCAACTGTCAATAGCACCTGAAGATCCCTCATCCGAGTATGAGCAACGTATTCTTTCACCCAATTCAGGTGAACCACCAAACATGGAGGAAGACGGCACGGACAGCGAAACGGCGATAGTTCACGCTCTACTTTCCCCTACCCGAGATCACCCTTATCCATCCCCTCATTCAGCACGTTTGGAACATCCTCTCGACATGGAACAAATACTTACAGAGGACGGCGAACCTATGTTGAATCCAGGTCGGTTTCATGTTCTTTTCTGTTGATTTCCAGCTGACGGTGTTGTACCAGCCGAGCTATTGACTCAGGTCAGTACGAACAATGAGCCGTTCAGCGTACTTGATCTAATGCTCCATATTCTGCGACAGGAGTCTCTTGCTTCTCCTCCTCCTTCATGAGCACGTACTCTACACATGGTATTATATTCGCATACATCGTCATAGTCCTTTTCAGTCATATTTTCGGGGTGGGAAACATTCGCACTACATTACATGCATCCTGCGCGCGTGGACGCGGCGCCTTTCGTTGAATGCCGTAGAAATGTTCTTTAAACGCGCTTTGCGCGTATATTGATCTGTCTCAACATAATTGATATCATGATTGGCATCCGATGCGGTAGTATTGTTCAAGGCTACATGCTGTGGAGAGCTTGTGATGTGTCAAACATCTAGGGTAAAGATACAAAAGTTATCTCGCTGTTGAGAGCGAGGGTGGAAGACAATAGATGGTATGAAGACAACACATGATAAATCGTACACGATTACAGCATCTGGACCTTGGGCCACTTGAATTGGGGACCAACCTGTCGTGAGGAAACATGTTAGTCTTCGACCGGAAGCGAATAAGAACAAGGGCACAGACCATCTGCACACACATGGCACCCATCTTGTGGCCTACCTCGACACACTCATCGAGGCTCTTCCCAGAAACGTACGCACCCAAGAACCCACCCGCGAATGCATCACCCGCGCCGTTGGTATCCACGATCAACTCGCTCGTGATCGGGGTGACGCTATACACCTTGGGCGCCTTGCCTGCCTCGACAAGCACCGTCGACTCGGGGCCCTGCGTGATCACGACAATGCGTGGGCGTTCCGTGTTGGCTTTCCGGTACGATGCAATCCCTGTGGCGATCTCGGCCATGTCGGTCGTGTCGGAGCCGAGGATGGCTTTGGCATAGGCTGCCGCTTCGGATTCGTTCCCGAGGACGACGTCGGTGTAGGGGAGGACCTCCAACAGCTGGGAGTTGAAGAATTGGGGGATGAACGGCGCGGAGAGGTTGAGGACAAAGGTCTGTGTGCGTGTGGTAATGGGGTAGGTGATCAAAGCCGGGGCGTAATCGTACCATATCATGAGCAATGTGATAGACGAGGGTGAATGAAAGACAGCACCTTGTTCTTCTTCGATGCATGCTGGCTGAGATGCAGCACCGAGGCAACACCGTGCGTGAGGAAGAACCCCTCGACGTAAAACACCTTGGCGGCCTCCACGAGGGGAGCGACCGTCGCTGACGTCAAATGCGACGCCGCGAACTTTTCGGCTGCGCGCAACGTCGTCACCAAGGACCTGATCGTCGTCGCAGCGTGAGTCCAACGTCGACGATACACGCAACGATCTCCCTACCGATCATGACCGGTGATGATCACGGCGCAAGCACCCGTCTTCTCGTCCTTGTTGACGAGGTAGACTTCATCCAAGCCTTCCCGTTTGTTCGCTTCACGCAACTGCGCTGCGAGATTGTCATCGCCGACGCAGCCCGTGTACACGACCGAGCCGGGAGGGAGAACGTACTACATCGAGATGGGTCAGATCGGTCGAACGCACGAGCGTGAGTAGACACTCAGGCTGGTCGTCAAAATACTCACAGCAGCCCCGCGCGCAGCGTTTTGGGATGCTCCCCCGGCAACGTACGTTACAGAGTAGTTCTTGACGAGGTCGTCGTAGCTATCATCGAAGACGTCGTCGGTGCGTCGCCGATAGAACGATAAGATGAACGTACATCGGAAGGTGCTTATCCTCCGCAAGGATCGCATTGTTGGCGAGGAGATCGTACTTTTTCAAGATAGCCTCTCCGTCTCGGACCTGCACATCGAGAAGAGGGTTGCCCAAACAGAAAATCTGGTAAGTCATGGGTGATTTGAAGGGAGGGGTTAGTACAAGGACGTCGACGGAGAGCGTGTGAGGTCGAGGTTGTGGTCGAAGGGATCTCGCGGGTCATAAGTCGGTTCACGCAGCTTGAAATACCACGGCCATTGATCGCGAGAAATGACACCGATCCACATATAGACGCGTTGTACAGAGAGGAAATCGTAACAACCAAAAAAGTATCAGATACTATCCATGTCAGAACCATACACTTGAGAAAACGTGCGCGCAACAACGCTAGGGACAGTGAGGCATTGAATGAACTGATGAGTAATGGCAGCATTGCCGGTTGCCTTTGCCTTCATGCTACATAAGTCAGAGAAAGCAACTGAAAATGCGAAGGTAAGGGATTGAATGGACGCGTAAGATGCCTTCAGTGTCCTGATATCATCATCAGAGAAAAACACAAAACCTCGGAAACAAGGAGGTCGTGCAAACAGCGATGCAACCTCTCCGAAAAGTGATGCAGCCTCTTTGGATGCTAAACCATCAGTGCCGTCTGACTTGTAGATAGTCACAGCCCTACGAAATGCACCTAGCACTTCACCAACTTGGACTTCAATATCCTCCAGATTTTCCATGAAGCCGGAAATACCATAATCTTTGGCTTGCTTGGCCTTGGCTTTTGCTTCGATCCAAGGCCTGCCCAGGTCTTCATCCTCATTCATTGTGTGAACCCTGAGTCTCCTGTAGGTTTCAAGGGCCTCCTTCCTTAGTTTGTCACCCTCCTCCACCAAAACATCCAAGATGAAAGGCTTCAAGTCCTTGGGGTGAGTGATGGGTTTCTGAGTGTTGTTTTTGCTCTTTCCTTGCTCCAGCCTCCATGCATACCAAGGCTTTTGGGTCCCCCATTGTTGCCTATCACTGTCAAAGACAGGGGGCTTGACTCTGAGGCCAGTCTTGCTTGCATCCAAACATGTGGTAAACCTGAATTGGGTATCAGCATGAGATCAAAAGAGACAAAAATGAATGACTAACATGTAGGCAAGATGAATGGCTCTTGAGTCTGCATACCCATGTTCATAGACTGCAGCATCATGGAACTTGGAGTAGAGACCAACTCTTGTCTCTGCAAGTCCTAGCAGAAGGACCTTCTGGACAGCCTGTTGTGCTAGCTTTGGCTCAAGCTTTGAGATTCTCCTATCAAAGTCTCGAACATATTCAACTTCTCTTTCAAAGCAATCAAAGAGATCATGAGGTGCTGTGCAAAGTTCTGAAGTGCCTTTGAACTGGTCCACTAAAGGCTTGTGCCAGTTCAACATGACAGTATCTGTAGGGAAAATGAGGAAGAAAGTTTCAAGTTTATGAACCTCAACCTACCTCCATCATAATCTATAGAAAATGTGGTTGTTGTTGCTTTGTATCCACATTCTAGAAACCAATACTCACCTCCTCCACCAAGAAAGCTAGCAAGAGATTGCTTCCCTTTGATAGGGAATATGATCACATTGAAATAATTACTCAATTTAGGATGAGCAACTGCTTTGACCTATGAAAGGTGATAAATTCTGAATACTGTATGAGTGACATATGAGTGTTTACCCTTTGAATGTCAGAAGCAAGCCTAGTGGGATTTCTGGATACCTTGACTTATATTAGCAACACATGAGGAAAGAAATCAGAAAAACTCACAAGAACATCTCCCAAGATAATGTCTGTCTGCTCACCAGTAGAGGGGGTAATGATCCACTCAGAAGATCTAAAGTGAATCTCCCCCTCTTCTAGGACACCATAGGGATCTAGAAATACAATTAGAAAAAGAATGGCAAGTTCAAAGGTATTCACCAGGAATGATATATGCTTCACAGGAGTCCTTGACTGGTATGTGGAACTTTTCCACATAATCATCCAAAACCAATCCAATAACAGACTCTAGCTTTTGGAAGAGATACTCTAATCTCATGGGATGGAAGCCAGCCTGTAAGAGCTCTAGCACTGTCTCATGAACAGTAACAGGCTGTCCAGTGAACTTCCTATGACCAACATCAACTGGAAGCTGAAGATGGCCCAAATCTTCATCCTCCTCTTGACCTTGGTCCTCTGCAGGTCGAAGTTGGCCTAGTCCAAGGGCACGAGCTTGCCCAGCAAGGACCCTCCTAAGTCTGGTAACACCAATATGGCCTGCCCTTTCTACAGCATTCCAGACCATGATCATTGATTGAGGCTGAGTCCAGTCAAGGAAGGATTGGATTTCTTCTCTTAACCCCAAAGCCATCAAGTCTTTCAATAGTTGGTGGTTAATCTCATTGTGGGAGAGATTGATTAAAGTCTGTGAAGACAGTCTGCTGGGTCCTGTCACTCTAGAAGGAGCCAACAGATCAAAGATTCTTTGTGAGCGACCCAACTGAAAGGTAGGACCCAGCTTGATCTTAGTTTGGGAAGGTCTGATCCAGATTTTGGCTGGACCATCAGAAACCTGCTCAAGGGGCTCAGGGTGTAACACCCACATCCCCTTGGATCCAGCAATACGCCCTTGTACAGCAGTAGGCCTGCTGCCATACTTCATTACCCTCATGATTTGGGTCAGGGCAGCTCCATTGATCCATCCACATCCATCTGTGAGTATCTTTTCAGCTGGAGTCTTGCCCTCCCAATCTTTGGGGCTGACATCTAAGAAGAGGTTGGATCATATGAGATCTTGAAAGAATAGCACTTACATATGTCATCAATGTCATAGTAAATATGCTGTGGATCAAACTCAATGGTGGGAACAGAGGTAGATAGGCCCAAAGCCCATCGAGTTGACCACTTGCTAATTGGCTGGTAATGCAACATTAGTTTTGCCTGTACTTGGAGCAATACACTCACCTGTTTATTGTTCCATCTGAATGGATTGTGCCAAACAGTAAAATCCCATAAAGAAAGTCTGAATTGATCTCCGTCCTGATCCCTTGCAATTCTCCCATAGTCTTGCTTGGTCTCCATCATATATACACTTCCTTCCTTGGCGTGGAACGGAAGGAATATCCTTCCGCACAGGGCAAACTGGCTTGAACTGAGCGCCCGCCGTGCTTCGTCGCCGTGCCTGTATAACAGGTCGTCCGAAACGCGGACCTGTATGATCCGACGTGATCCGAGGTACCGGGAAAAACGGTGCGAGCGCCGAATCTCGGGCTTCTCCAGTTGTATCGAAAATCCGTTTTGGCGAGTGCGCACGAGCCGGCCAACTTGTTGGATGCGACCACCATACCAGTCGTCCTTACCCTTCCACGCACCCATCCCGCCCAGTCCGCGGCCCTTATTCTCGAGGATCGCGCCTTGCTCGCGGTCATACTCGGTCCTAATGACATCACGTGCCGAATGAGAACACGTGCCGGCAATGAAAAAGAGCACCCACCAAAGCTCTGTTGCGGCGTCCCGAGGCGCCTCGCGGCCATACAAAATTATGGCCGCAACGTTGTTCGCTGCCTGGGCATTGGTTCCGCGGAGTTGTTCAACCTTCTCCTTGGTCACCTCAGGCCACGTCCAAAGTTCTTTGGTTACCCCACGTGCAATTTCGTATATGGTACCCCAGGCAAGATTGTTGTCGTCGAGCAGAGCCTGGGCCGACGCGTCATGTGCTATGATAAAGGGGTCTAGCTTGGTGCCAAATTCGGGCTTGTTTGGCGAAGGCTTGGCGGAGGCGCTGGCCCTGGCATGAAGACGCTTCGCGGGTCCGGGCTGGGCTAGGGTATCCGGCGAAGGGGATGGTGAACTGGGATCAGAGATGTCATCGATGGCGGTAGGTCGTTTGGAGGGGATAGCGACTACGGTCGCTGGATGCATGTCAGTCGTAGGCCACGATCTTGTGGCAGTGTTGATGGCGACCGGATTGATGAAGGCAGTAGGCCGTGATGAACGTGAAACGGCCGGAGGTGGGAGGCGGTGAAGCTCGAAAGTCGTACGTTCTTCAACTGATCAACCGTATCAGCAGTCAAGATCAAAGAAGAGAAGGAAATGTGGTGGCCTCATGGGACACCGAACCTACCCTGCATTTCGTCTAGGCCAGAATCGATGTTCATTGGCGACGGGGGACGGTTTGACGTTGTCGCCCTTTGGATTGCCAAGGTCCGCGTGGGCTCCGATTGGGTGACACGGGAGGTTGACAAGTCGGAACCTATCGCTGTAGTTCCCGATTCTGAAGAGATGGGGCAATTGAGTTAGCCCGTTTGACATTGACATTCCAAACGCACCGATGAATACTGCAAAATCTTCTATCCCCTCAAGGTACTCTTGATCTTCGTCCTCCTGCAAAGAAAGAAAGAAGAAGAAAAAAAGACTGGAGTTAGTATAGCCTCGCGTTTGCAGGATTGCTCGCGTACGAAATGTATGTTCATTGGTTTTCGGATGCTTTGAAATTTTGGAGCAAAATTCTTTGATGGTGGTGGCAATGAGTCAAGGAAGGAGTCCTCAAGAGATCCCTCAGAATGGACAAATGGTGAGCGGTGATTTCGCGTGCCCTGAGGTGTGGCGGCCGGGCCCAAGACTTTGTGATACAATATCGAAGCTCGAATATGCGGCGAGGCACCAACTCGCAAAGTCTCAAGGCATTCATGGCATGGTGCTTGCTGTCACGCGTAAAAGTTCACATAGAGGGCGGGAAGCCAGAGACAGAAAGATAGGAATTATGTCTTATTACAGCTTACAACGGTCATACAATAGGCGATTACTTGCGTGCGAAGGTGATCTGTGAAAGAAATGAGAGTAAAGAACGAACGATAAGACAAACCGAACCTTGATCTTGTTTTCTCCGTCGAGCTTGTAGTTGTGCAAAGCGTCTTTGGCGACCCCTGCACTCGTCTCGTCCATGTATTCCACGAACGCGATGTCTCGTTTTGTTGGGATAAGTCGGACTTCGTATAAGTTTGGATATCTGGTGAATGTCGATTAGAGAACATGGCTATGGCGAAGGAATAAGGGCGAGCGCTAACTGGGAGAAGAGTGCCATGAGTTGGTCCTTGGTGACACTCTCTGGCAAATTTTGCAAGAATAGGATTTTGTTGGGCGGTAAATATTCGTCTGGCATCTGTACCGCTGGTCGTTTGGGAGCTGGGGCCGCAGCAGTGCCGTCGACTAGTTTGCAATGCGTTAGTCCGACAGAAAGGAAGATCAGGGTGCAAGCCTACTTTCTGCCGCCATTCTCTTCGCACGAAACTTTTGCTTGAGGGGATTTGTATAACGTGTCCTTCCTTGGTGTCGCACGTAGATTAGATGTGCACGCAAAATGTAGTGTATAGCGTACGTTTGTGATCGGCTCTCCGAGCTTTGTGTACTTCAAAGTTCTCAGCATCCAACCGTTTCACGACCGCGTCTGACCTCGTCCTAGCAAACGATACTTGCTGTGGGGTGCCGGGTGACGATGAAGTCAGCGGAGAACAAGAGGCATCATACCATGGGCTTTGAGTACAGCGGAAACCCCCGGACCTCTCTCATTGCCTTGGCGGCGATCTCAGGTGATCCAAACGACACGAACGCTTGCCCTCGCATTCGTAGGTTGCTGTGTGCAACGACATCCAGGACTTCCCCATAGGATTTGAAAAGGCCCCGCAAGGATGCTTTGAGCACTGCCCCAGCTGACCCGTCAGATGACTGGAACGAGCATATCAACCTAGGAAGCGTACCGTCGACCTTTATCTTTTCATTGAGATTTTGGATATAAAGAGTCTCCGAGGCGACTTCGTTCTGCGTTGGAGGTTCGGGGGCGGCATCTGACGCGACTGGGGCGGTGATTTGGTTTAGTGGAGGAACCTGAACGTCGGCCATGGCGATAGTGAGCAAGGAAAGAACGTAGTGTTTGCTCTTGGTGTGTACTGCTTATGTTATTGTGGACTGGCTCTTTACGTTTGACAGCCATATACACCCAGGATCCCCGGCGCCAGGATGCTACGAACGACCTCCATCTGGTGTATTTTATGACGTTAAACCACGCTTGGACCTCGGCGTTACAGAAATACATACACTGTCCAACCTACACTGTGGGCGGAAACAGTTCCGGACAACAGGCACCTATCGAGCTCTCCTGCTCTATGGAACGTACTCACCAAACATCGCACCTTGGGCACGCCGAATTGCCGTTGCTTAACGAACCATGCTATAGCCAAGCTCCTCGGCTACTGACCTGACCAGGATATCAGGTAGTGACTATGTAAGTGATGTCGGCTGTCCTGGTGAAGACTGCGACCACAATGGCGGTGACGGTATCGAGGTTTTCGCATTCTTTGTCGAGTCCAACTAAGCTCTCGCGGTGCTCGATTCAGATATTCTGGAAAAATGCCCTTCTGCAGTAGACTGCGGGTATTCTGAATACAAAGAATATTGTCCTCTTCCGCGTCTTTACAACACACTATTGACTGCGATGCGTCTCCCCCATTCGTTGCGAGGTAACGCCAGTCGAGACCGTTGTCGGTCACAGGTGATGCTAGTGAACCGGTTGTCGTCGGTGAGCGCTTTGCCTTATTTATCTGTTAATGACCGACCTAGAGGACATGGTCGTCTGTTAGCTTGTCTGTCACTTTCGGATGAATCTCTTGTGCGGAGGTGTGTGAGTCGTCAAATCTATTGATGATAGGTTGCATTCCATGAACCCCGCGCGACCTAGCACCATACTAGAGTACTTCTTGGCAGTGGTGGTCATATCTGTAGCGGGCCTCCGGGAATATCTGACGCACAATACGAATGTCTGGAGTAACAAAACAATAATCAGGGAATTTGCCAATGGTCTTATAATACTGCGGAATGTATTAGCACAGAAAGGCCTTCCCCTTTTCGGGGTTTGCCGCGGTATTGTGACGTGCTGTGGCACAACTGCCTTCGTTACCAAGTACTTTACATTTGGCTGGGCCACCGGTGCAAACGTCCACAATACAGTCTGATGGGGCGCTGGACGCAGTACGACGAGGTGCGTTATCTCTTCAGATGGCTGTCCTGCACCGACCGATATGCCACTTTAGGACGACTACAGACTTCCGGAGGGGGTAAAACGCATTGGCTATGATGCAGACACTGGGTGCTACTACTTTCGCGATCGCGAAGGACTCGTGTACAAAGGACCCGAAGGCTCCGAATTTGGAGAACTGACCCAGGGTACTTTATCTTGTCGCTCGGTTCGCAGACCAGAGTCTTATTTTGCCCGATAGTCGCCGACCTGCCTATCGCCGTCTCTGCAGAAGGAGATGTCGATGACGTAGAGGCTGCACCTACTCGTGCTGACGGTTACAAATCTCTTGCGGTAGATGAGGTGTGTGGGCTGATATCTTGAGTCCACATATACTGACTTCGGTGGGCTACCCGTTTCAGCATGGCGCACGCCACGTGGTGCGAGGAGGAGCCTATCGGACACTTTTCCCATTCTTCCTTATCATTACTGTCATCCTTCTACTCATCTGGCGACTCGCATTTTCCCCCACTCATGCCGCTCCGGCCCCGTGTCCGAGCACAACAATTCCGTATATTATTCAGCCGGGTGATACTTGTTGGGAGCTCACTCGTCGTTATAATTCGACTCTGGATAAATTCCAGATCGTCAATCCCAAGGTCATGTGCAGCGAACTACATCCGGGAGAGCGTGTTTGCATTCCCGATGAAAGGTCTTCGATAAGCAGAGTCTTTTGATATGGACCAACGGTGTTTCATGTATATGGTTATCGCATGTACAACATACTAGTACTACTAGGATTTTCATCGTCAGAAATATAGTCATGCATGTCTTGGACTGAGTGTGACGTCACGGAGTGGGAAATATCTGCACAGCCACCCTGTCATGTTGAGTTGTCGCGCATAGTCAAGCTTTCTTTCAACTTCTACGACGAGTCTCCACGATCACTTCTACGAATTCACGACCTCTCCAATTAACTCAACTTTCTGTCTTTTATAACAAATGGCTTTCGAAGATTGGATTCGCAAGGGTCATCCCAGTAAGCCTTGTCCCCCTGACCATATCTGCCACGATCTGACGCTTCCGCAGTTCTGTTCGGGATGCTCATCGTCTTCAGCTTCATCTCGGTCCGTCTGTGGTCATCTCCAGATTTACTTTGATTAACTGGTCTTGTAGTTATCAATATCTGCGTTTCTCGTTGCGAAATTTAACCAACATCATAACTACTTCAATACTGACGAACGCGATCGCACTTCTTTCCTCCTGTTCGCCTCTATATGGACGATCGTCTTGTCTGGGCTGTACATGTTTGTCTTCTTTGTCTTCCCAGACAGCATCTTCAATAGTGTTGGATCTCATGTTTGCATGTGAGTATTATTCGGTTCCTCTTCTCGTCCGGTTCGCTGATAGGTTGTAGCTTGCTCGTCACATGGATATTCTGGACCTCAGGCGCAGCCGCCATCACCGCAGCTCTCGGGGGTGGTTTGAATTGCAGGTACGTCCCCCTCTCCTGAAATCGCCGATCGTTTCAAACTGGGCTCCCGCAGCAATTCCGTGTATGTTTATTGTGGACAGCTGAATGCCCTTGAGGCTTTCGCCTGGATAATTTGGTAAGTCTCGAGCCCACTCAAATTGATCTCGTTCCAAATTGTCTTGTTTACATCATCCCAACAGGATTATTGTTACGTTTGCGATCATTGTCGCGGCGGCTCGTGGCATAGTCGCCGCACGCCGCGGTGATGGTCTGAAAGGTCCGCTTGTTGTATGAGCAATGCCTTCTTGCGTCTCGTCTTCACATCGCCAGTCTTTCAAATACTACTCGCGTCATCTTACGATCCCGTTTATACTGCGACACCTCTACCTATTCTATCTTGTTACTCCCCTCTTCCCTATTTTGAGGACACCTCAGTGTTACTATCATACTCACGTACTGCATCGCGACAACCTGCTCTTGGTACCCACATACATGCTGTTAGAGCATGTTGGATCCGCTACAATTACATTTCCCAAGTTGACAAGCGCCGGATCCTGGGGGGATTCTGCTAAGTATTATTATTACTTTCCAGGAAATCGCAGCGCGCTTTCAAGTTCATACTCCGAATCCTCAATAGTGCAGCGCCGAATGCGTGCCAGTATCCTTGAGTAAACTCCGAACGTTGTGTGAGTTTCTTGATTTGCATCCATCAGTCCTGTAAATTATTCTGGGCGTTGTCGGAATGTTATGATCCTTGGTATATTCCCGGAATCTAAAGAACAGCAGTGACAAGATCGCACTATCCGCTCACCGGTATCGAGCTCTCCTGATGTTGACATCGACTCCCGAGTGACAGCTGCTTGTTCACTGTCCCATCCCAACCTCAATTACTACTACCCCTTCGGACAAAGTGACTCATGTGAGGTTTAGTACACTTCCTGGACGTTTCATTCCCTCAAATGGACAGGTTTCCAGTGGGGCATTAATCAGCAAACTACGGTCTTGAGGGTTCGCTCTCATTGCGAACTTAAGGCCATATCCAGAAACAGGTTGTTCTCATCGCAGTGTTGCCAATTCTTCTCTTCTCACCCTTGCACCTACTTATAGAATACCAATAGACGGGGATGGATCTCCTGGTCCCCCCTCCCTTTCCTTCACGTTCGATCGACTTGGTCATGTCCGAGTCCTTGAAGGATGTTTACGTGGATTATGGCCCCCTCATTCTTGGAGGTTTACTTGCTTTCGCGTGAGGAATCCATTCCCCACATAAGCGCGCTGGCGGCTTTCCCTTTGTATACTCAAACATCAACAGTCTTTCAGGTTGTGTGAACATGCAATTCATAATGTATTGGCAAATTTACCCTAACGAGCGATGGACGACGAAGACGTTGGTGAGCGATATATCATTAGTTGTTTGGTCATCATTTCACTTCTCTGGATGGTTGTCCTCAGGTGATATTGACATGGTAAGTTTCAGTTCTCAGTAAATTTCCTCCCGTTTGAGACATTCCTCCGAGTCAGGTTCCTTGATCTGTGTCACTCTGCGTTCGTCGCAGTTGCCATTTGGGACACCGTCATCGCATGTTATGGTGACTTGGGTAGATTGGATTTGATTTCTTGGTGAGCAGGGTCATGTCCCAAATAAATTGATTGAGTGCTGATGGTGCCCAGGAGTGTCGGGGTACGTTTTATCTCTAGGACAGACCGCCGTGGTCACTGATGAGGTAGCATTAGCCAGCGGTGGAGCTAACGGTGCGTAGGGGTCTTGTTCGCATTTATGAAGGCTGTTCTCAACTCCTCAGGCAACGACGACATTTTTGACGCAAAGGTGAGCTTTTCTCGGGTGATTTGTATGTTTTGGCTGACGATTGCCTCGGCTAGCTTTTTTGCTTATCGAATATATAGATGTCAGTGTGTTGTTTGCTCATGCTTTTCGTCTCAAATTATTCACGCGCGCTTTCTGGGAAGTGCAAAATCATAAGTGGATGGTCGCGGGTCCGGTGGTAGGTATCACAGATAGCGATGTATCGATGCTAACCCACTAACGACGTGTATGTAGTTCATCCTCGCGTTCATCCGGTTGGGTACGTACATACCTGCCCGAATATTGTCGCATGTTCTTGATGTCTAATTGTCTAGTCGCTGCCACTGGCAAGTGTTCCCACATTTTGTCTTGCATTTTCCGTCAATAGTCACTTTGTGCAGTGTCGATGGCCGCGATGTTAGTGAAGCCTTTCCGTGACAGCGATCAGACTCGAACCTAGCCTCTCTTTCCAGGATCATATTAAAGAGTTACACTTCTTTTGCACAAACTTTCCCATCGGTTTGTTCTTCCGCCAGGTTTCTTTCGCGCTGACGACACTGACCGTTGCTCGGAAACCGTAGTGCATCTTCACGCTCGGACTGGCCCTCTCCGCGTTCGTCGACGTCGTCATAACAACCTTCCTTTGCTACTTTTTGAGGTCAAATCGTTCCGGAGTACATAGGTGTGTCGCCTTAAATCTTAGATTGCAATGGAACCTCATAATTTGTGTCCAGTACAAATCGCATCATGGATACCCTGACGTTTTGGACGATACAAAATGGGTCCATAACATGGTAAGTAGCGCGTTGGGTTGGTCCGCCTGTTGGTGGTTTGACGGGTTAACCGTTATTACCAGCTTCGCGGCCATCGCATCGCTCGTCTGCGTGAGTATCTGATTGCCTGCCTTGAGAATGTGTGACCTAGTCGCTCACATATGCGATACGATCATCACTGTTATTCGTTAGTGGATTGTGATGCCCGACAACCGAGTGTTTCTTGGTCTCCACTTTATCATGGGAAAATGTATGTCCCAGGTCCTATGCGCCCCCACGAACTCATTTCGCTTTCTAACCTATGTGCATAGTATATGCCAATTCCCTTCTTACGACGTACGTCCCCCCGTTCCCACTTTCCGACGATTCGGTGCTCACAATGGACACCCTTTCACTCTAAGCCTCAACACGCGTAGCAAAATCCGCAATTCATGGGGCCACAGCTCGAGCCCGGTGCCACCCGTATCCCCAGGAGTCGCCTTCCGAGATGGCGATGAGCAAGCTCGACCTGGAAATCCACAACCATATCATGTGCGTCCGCACTGTGTGGAGTGACTGCCTATGCGTTGACATTTTATCCATAATCTTGATCTCCTTTCTGCAGCCACAGATGCGGCTCGATTGGTTTAGACTTGAACCTGTGAACCTGAAGCGCTCCCAGTCGGTGCGTGTTGCCACGTTGGGCTGTGTTTCCCTTCGTGCGTCTGTACCGCTCGTCCTGACTCTCCTCTGTTATCTAAGATCGAAGTGAGCGTCCATCGGACTGTCGAATCCAAATACGACAACGAAGTCGACGTGGACGTCCTTTCGGTCACCGTAGAGTCTGTGCGTGAGGTTGAGGACCACAGCGATATGACCGTTTCCGCCGGACGTGTGATTTGAAACGATTAGGAGCACCTACTACGACCATTTTCATTTGATCCCCCCCTTTTTCTTTTCAATCGCCACGTTACTCGATGTCTTTGCCATGTTGTACTACTATTCCGTTGTTTCAAGTGTATACCAATTTGGATTCGTTGAATCACAACCTCCAAAACTAAGGGGTTGCGGATGTCGGCGATTGCAACAAGGTGAAGTGTTGACTTCAATGATGTTGCTCGTCTTAATTACAAGTGGGGCTACGATATTCGGACATGTGACGGTGAAGGAGGAGGTTGTCATTGGACTGAGTACGGTTATAACTTATGTGGGAAAATTTGAAAAAGTTCGAACTTCAAGGACAAAAGACATAACTTGAACACAATATGGAGGTGGAACAGCGACGGCGGTAGGCCGGCTTACTCCTTTACTCTCATACTGTCGCAAATGGATTGACTGTGATCAATGTGGCAAAGTGAAAGCGCGAGAATAAATACACAGCCACATACCACACATGGTAATCAAATCTATGTAAATCACATGTGCAAAGAAGAACAATTATCAGAACCAAATGAACTAGAATGACCTCCAACAAGAGACCCATGACTTCCCAAACAAAGAGGTATCAACATCAAGTTGGTAAATAGTTTTTGAAGATGTGACCAGGGAGTGAACAGGGAGATATGAGACCTCCCTATTCCAAGGGACAATCCAGCCAAAGCAACCTCCACTAGATGATTGAATCCAACCACTGTCCTTGCAATGCAAATCACCACAAGAAACAAGATCTTGCATCCTCCATACTCTAACTGAACAGTCCCAAGAGCCAGAGACAATATACTTGCCATTTGGAGAACAGGCAACAGTCCTGACTGATTCTGTAAACTCTTTGAATGGACCTGCCACTATCTCACCAGTGGTTGCATTCCATACTATAATGGTCTGATCATCTGAGCCAGAGACAATATACTTCCCATCTGGTGAATAGGCAACAGACCAGACTGTTGCTGTGTGTCCCTGGAATGGGTTCAACACATTCTCACCAGTGGTTGCATTCCAGACTCTGATAGTCTTGTCACCTGAGCCAGAGACAATATGCCTACCATCTGGAGAATAGGCAACAGAATGGATACAACCTGTGTGACCTTCAAATGGTCCTGTCACATTCTCACCAGTGGTTGCATCCCAGATTCGGATGGTGTTGTCTCCTGAGCCAGAGACAATATGGTGACCATCTAGAGAATAGGCCACAGTCCAGACTTCTTTTGTGTGCCCTTGAAAGGGCCCTGCTACAATCACACCAGTGCTGGCATCCCACACCCTGATGGTCTTGTCCCTTGAACCAGAGACAATATTCCTGCCATCTGGAGAATAGGCAACACATCTAACTGCACGCATGTGTCCTTGGAAAGGCCCTGAAACAGTTTCACCAGTGGTAGCATCCCACACCCTGATGGTCTTGTCTCCTGAGCTAGACACAATATGCCTACCATCTGGAGAATATGCAACACAGCTAACTGGATCTGTATGTCCACAGAGTGGAGCTATCACAGCTTCACCAGTTGTGGCATCCCATACTCTGATGGTCATATCCCTTGAGCCTGAGACAATATGTCTTCCATCTGGAGAATAGGCAACACAGCTGACTAGACCTGTGTGGCTTTGGAATGAACCTGTTACATTCTTCCCAATAGTTCCATCCCACACCCTGATGGTCTTGTCATCTGAGCAAGAGACAATATCCCTGCCATTTGGAGAGTAGGCAACATTCCAGACAGCCTCTGTATGTCCTTCAAATGGTCCAGCCACATTCTCACCAGTGGTGGCATTCCACACTCTAATGGTCTTGTCCCAAGAGCTAGAGACAATATGTCCACCCTCTGGAGAATAGGCAACAGACAAGACTGAATCTGTGTGCCCATGGAATGGACTTGCCACACTTTCACCAGTAGATGAGTTCCATACCCTGATGGTACTGTCACTTGACCCAGAGACAATATACATACCATCTGGGGAATAGGCAACAGAGTAAACAAACTCTGTGTGACCTTGAAGTGGTCCTGCCACATTCTCACCAGTGGTAGCATTCCACAACCTGACAGTGCAATCCCCTGAGCCAGAGACAATATGCCTTCCATCTGGAGAGTAGACAACACAGCTGACTATGCCTGTGTGTCCTTGGAATGGACCTGCTATGATCTCACCAGTGGTTGCATTCCACACCCTGATGGTGGTATCCTCTGAGCCAGAAACAATATTCCTGCCATCTAGAGAATATGCAACAGACCATACTGTGTTTGTATGGCCCTGGAATGGACCTGCAATAGTCTCACCAGTAGTTGCATTCCACACCCTGATGGTCTTGTCCTCTGAACCTGAGACAATCTGTTTACCATCTGAGGAATAAGCAACAGCATAGACTGGTTTTGTATGCCCATGGAATGGATTTGTCATTGCCTCACTAGTGGTTGAATTCCACACTCTGATGGAGTTGTCCACTGAGCCAGAGGCAATATACCTGCCATCTGGAGAATAGGCAACAGAGAGTACCTCAGTGGGCTCCTGCAGGACATGAACTGCTGCAGGCCAAGTGGCTGGTTGCCCTGAGGTGGTTGAGACATGGCTTACAAGTCCAGATTTCCAGAGTTTACTGAGTGAGGAGCTGGTGGGAGTCTGGGGCATGGCTGAAAGATATAGATGGGGGGTAGATTCTCGGAGGACAGGAGCAAAGACTTGAATGAATTGGGATGC